>VXAX01007874.1:426697-458162 GCA_013399835.1 Leptocoma aspasia | reverse complement strand
AGTGACCAAAACTGACCAAAACCCCCACACCCTGTCTCCCTGTGCTGTCAGTGGGAAGGAGGGAAGGGCTGGGCGGAAAAAAAGGTGTTTTAAAGGCTTATTTTACTTCTCATTAGCCTCCTCTTACTCTGTTAATAATAAATTTACTTTATACTTTTAAATTTGAACCTGTTTTGCCCTTAGAGCGTTTTCTCCCAGTCCTCGCCTCAATTCATAAGCCCTTCGTTATTTTTTTTCCCCCCTCTCCTCTACCCAGCTGAAAGCAAGAGAGGGTAAGCAAGCAACTTTAGTGGTGCCTGGCATTTGGCCAGGTGTCAAACCATGACACTAACCCAGCCTCATCAAAGAAAATGCACTCCAATTCATAGAAAACGCACTCCTGTCCCAATTCTACTCAAAGACCCAAGTGAATGTCCTGGCTTTAGGCTCATTTGCAGATAACACCATATTTTGTTCTCTATTTTTTATGCAGTTCTCCTCTTTCCAACTTCAGTAACTTTCCCAAAGCAGCACAGGGAATAAGCTGGCTTGCTGCATCACTGAAATACAGATTCATGCAGACACAGAGTTCCCAAGCTGAAAAGAAACTCTCTTTGCATGTGATACAGACATTACTTTCTTGCAGGATATTTTGCCAGTTTGGAGGAACATAAATCAAGATCCTCATAAGCCATGTGAAAGCATCCCAGTCCGCAACCTGGCTAGTCTCAAAGTCTGAGTTATTCACCCAAACCGTTCTTGGCTACACAAAAGCCTTTTCTTTCCTAGGAGCATTATTTATTTCCCAGCCTCCCGGACAGCTGCACTGAGCAGATCTTACACTTATAAACATCCCAGTAACTGGAGTTCATCTTTTCAGCCAATATCTCCAGCTTCTAGGGCAAGTATTGGCTCCTGGGTCTGTGGCAAGGTGAACCCCACTCCTAGGAGGGCAGCACCCTCCATCCTGCCTTGGAGATACACTTTGAAAAAACAAAACATTATTGTCTGTGACACTCACAGAGCCATGGAATTGTTTAGATTAGAAAAGCCCTCTAAGATCATCAAGCCAAACTATTCCCCCAGCACGACCAAGGCCACCACTAAACCATGTACCCAAGAGAAACATCCACATGTCTGTTAAGTCCCTCCTAGTATGGTGCCTCCACCATTGCCCTGGGCAGCCTGTGCCAGGCTTGACAACCTTGATGGTGAAGAAATTTTTGCTAATATCCAATTTAAATCTCTCCTCCTCTTGTCTTCCTTGGCTTTAATCCCAGCTGGGGGATTGTACCTAGAGGCCACTAATCTACCTACTCACCTCAGCAACAGAAGGATCTTAACAGAGATCCAGAGAATGAGCACCTTCACCATGATGCATACCTGAGCATTACTTCAGCATCACAAGCTTCAATTCAATGTTGCAGTTGCTACCTATGTAGATGTGGCCATTTTGTTCAGAAATTGGTGTCTCCAGACCTTTTTATTTTTGCTCTGTTTTGTTTATTTGCTTAGTTTCTTTTTTCCTCCCACCTACACTTGACCAACAGAGCAGGGGTCCAGCCCAGCATCTTGATGGACTTGGCAAGTTAGGTCAACGGTTAGAGAGGGTGATCTTGAAGTGAGTCTAAGAATCCATGATCTCAGGAGCTTGAGGAGCACCACAGCCTCTGTGCACTCGCTGAACCTCAGTTTGCAGGAACAGCAGCAGATGCAGAGATAAAGCCCTGCCCTGGTCCTACCTGTGGGCAGGAGTGATGTGGAGTCCACTCAGCTGGCCTGGGAGCGCCAGCTCGGAGCTGTTGTTGGTGTAGAGCCGGGTTGGTTGGTGATGCTGCATGTTCAGCATCTGCTTGCTGTCCATGGGGCTGCCCCCAGATCCATGGGGCACCGACCTCCTGCTCTGGGCAGGGCCACTGTCCTGGAAGAGAAAGAAAGCAAGCAGAAAACCTGAGATTTACAGTGTGTGATGTACATGGAGGGGCGGTGTTGGGACATGCAGTTTGCAGTAGTAATATTTGATGTGTGCTGTGGAAAACAGGGATGTGCAGCAGGAAAAGGAAAATTCAGGCTTGACCTGCAGTTAAATTGTGCTGAATCTACACAGCTCCCCTTGGCCACCAACCAAATGAATTTGCTGTTTCTCCATGGCAAGCCACTGCCAAATATTCTGCATTTATTTTTCCTGCATTTATTTTGTATTTAAAAGTGTATTTGCTGTTTCTTTAAAAGAAAGGCTGTGAGTCTACTTCTTATTCCACATTCCATCACTCTGAGAGCACCTGCTGTGCTCCTGACTTCAGGGCCATCCCCTCCATTTCTATCAGCAAAACAGGATAAACCCATGCTAGGCAGCTCCATGTGCAGGTTGGGCAACACCTGAGGCTAAAGGACCAGTCCTGGGATTTTCACTTGCAGCTACCCTTGTCCACACAGATCCACGTTCATTTAGGGAGGTTTTCTCCCCAAATAAGATTAGTCATTTACAGTGTGAGAAACACATCAGCCAAGGGTCTAGCTTAGTATTCATATTTCCATTTGCTTTTTAAGTCCCAAGGTAAACTGTGGAAATCTTTTTGTCATATGACCTCAAGTCAGGAACTCAGATGCCATTAAACCACAAATTTTCCACATTATTTTACCAATGTCAAACATTACCTATGTGTTATTCCACACACATGGAATTCCATATATATGGGTGTGCTATTAGTCAGTCCCATCCACACCCATAAACCAAGCAATACCTACTGCCAATGTCACCTGAGCCAGGCTTTACCTGCAAAAACTCAGTAGGGGGAGAGGAGCTAACTCCAGCAATGGGGGAAAGCAGCAGGAAGCTGGACACAGCCCATGGACACACACTGGCTGCTATTTCCAGCCATGTGAGTCACAAACATGCCTGGACTGATAAAAGACATAGATGCTGTGTAAGAAGCTGGAATCTGTTTAACCTGGTTTAATTTGTTCTAGGGCAGCTCCCCAACAGAGCTGCTTTCCACCAGCTTTTTCAGTAGATTGAAACGGATAAAAAACCAAGCAGGGAAATAAAACACCATCCTGTGAACAAATAACAAAGTGTATATTGTGGGGCTCTGATACAAAGCTTGTTTTTGACTAAAATAATCCAATAAATACTAATTAGAAACAAGTGTCTATCCCTGGTGCACAGGAGAATGCACTGGCACTCACAAACCTTGTAAAAATAAACAGCTAAGAGAAGTAAAAAACAAACAGATCCCACTAGAAAAGGATCTTAAAAGTCAAATTCTTCAGTTCTTCCTAAGGCAAAACGTCCATTGATAAAACCAAGCTTAGTTAAGAACTGAAAGATGGTGCCTTTTAGGTTTTTTTCCTACCATCAGCTGAAAACCTGCAGCCTTCTGCAAGCTCCCAGCAACTTCCCCTGCCTCAGAAGCTGCCTGGAGCCCTCTTGGCACAGTTCCCTCCACACCACACATGCACAAACACGTGGGGAAAACTGCTTCCAACATAATAACTTCAAATTGTCTATTAAAAAAGGAATTCTGCTGCCAGGAATAATATAATTTTAACTGTTCCCCAATTTATATTCTTTAAAAAAAAAAATATATATATATATACACACACAAACAGGCTATGGGTTCCCAATTCCCAGATTTAGATTATTTTTTCAAGGGAAATAAAGAAAACAATAAACCATGACGCAGAGAGGAAAAGAAGGATCATAAAAATGTTTTGGGATAAAAGTAATGGCCCATATGGGTGGCAGCATTGAGAGCAATGCTTTTAGAAGGGCATTGCCTTTAATTATCTGGGTCTCATGGCTCAGATTCACACAGTCCAGGGTAGCTGGGGGAGAGGGCTGGGTCCTCTCCTCTGACCTCATGTGCTCCTGCACACTGGTGCCATCCAGACCTTTGCTGGGAGCAGGGAACCGGCAGCTGTTTCTGGAATGGAAACCTTCTCCAGCAAAGGACCTCCAGACCATCATCTCCATGGACTTGCTTAAATCCAGGGTAGTTTGTAAAGCGTCACCCCCGTGTCCTGCTAAGCTCAGCAATTTGTACATCAAGACCAAATGTTGCTATAAAGCTAAAACTTATTGCTTGGGCACTCTCCAAAAGGAGGCCCTTGATGGAAGGGAGGAACAGAGCCCTTCCTGCACTGCTTGGCATCCCCAGTAGCCGCCAGCTCCCTGTCCCTGTGGGAGGAGGATGTTCATGGTGGTGGCAGCTCACCCTTCCTCTGCTCAGCCATGTTATCAAGCCACAGGTGACCCAGCAGCATCCACAGGGATCAAGAGACTCCTCATGTAGCACAAAAAGCTGTTCCCAGGCCAGAGCTCAGTCTCCTCTTCCTCAAAGGCTGTGAGACTTCTGCAAGGCTTCACTTTGGCAAAACACTCACACATTCACCCTCAGAAACCCAGAAGCAGATGGATTTCTTTCCAGTTGTCAAATCCAAGATCCGTTCAAATTTCCCCCATTTGGGGCCTAATTTGCTTTTCTTTGCTGGATTTTCTTCCTGCTTTTTATGGCCTTTTTTAAACTGAGTTTACAAACCCTTCTTAAGAGCGAGCCTGTACACTCTCACCATGGAGAACTTTTTTAGTCTACAAACCAAAACCTCCCAATTTGTTTTCTCATCCTTGGCTGTTTTTTAAATACATTTTGCAAAATGCCCTACTTGTCTTCCCAACCTTTTTTAACTGCAAGTCCTTAGCTCTAGAGACCACAAAGATTTAGAGAACATCAGACTTCATATTCTTATCCAAAGCATTTAAAGTTCATTTACTTCAGTGTGTTATAAATTAGACTTTTAGAAGACCAGAAGTACAAACAAAATAACTAATCTCCTTTTTCCAGACTACCAGAGATTAAAACTGAAGACTGTTAATTTGACAGGCCAACATTGGCTCCTAGAACCTCCAAGCAAGCCCCTCCATCCATGGCATGATTTCTAAGGGCTTTGAGCAATGACAATTTCGGTATCTCAGTATCTAAGAAACCTTCCTTGGGAGCAAACTCAACATCTGCAGAGCTGGAAATATCTCCTAAATTACACCTCCAAGCCCCAAGTCCACCCTCCATCTGCCCACTTGTGCAATGGTGGTGGGAGATTTGCCCAGACAGGACCAGCAGCAGCTCTGTCCCTGAGATGTGGGTGCCCATCCCCACAGGAATCACCTGCACCCTGTTTATTTTCCTAATTCTGGGGGTGCTGGTCCTGTTCTCACACACCATATGGGACTCAGAGCTGAAGGCCATGCTTGGCTCAGCCCAAAGCAGTTTTCTGTTTGATGTTCTTCAGATTCAGCCTCTTTTCAAAACCAGACCGTGATGGGCTGGTGACAGCTGAATGTTTGCTGCCAAAATGCAGAATTACAGACACAAGCATTGCTACTTATGCACCAGGAGGTAAAGCATCCCTCAGCCATAGAGCCACCTGGAAGAGGTGCCTCTTGTGACCATGTTTGGTTATCTGCATCCATCATCCAGCAGCAGCAGGACAAGCCTGTCTGCTTCAGCTCCTCCTCTGGCTTCTTTCTCCCTTGCTCCAAGCTTGGGTAGTTGAGTCCTACTGATTCTGGCCTCTCCTGGCAGAGGGCTTTCTGTGGATGAAGTTTTACTGCCTTCATTACTGCAAGTCCTCTATCATGCAAATGTGCCTAGCAATTAAGCCTGAAGACATATCCCAGTACATCCTGACACCCTCAAGCCAAGACTCAGCCTCTACACAGAAGACAACTGCAATGCTACACGTCCCTCCTCTACTTCCCCCCAGGTTTTCAACAATAAAGATACTGCTTCATCTCTGATGAACCAGTTCAAAAGTCCCAGAAATGGAAATCTTGTTATTATCCCACAGGGGGGGTGTATGGGACAGACAGCATGGATTTCATTTCAATGCAAATAAGTGATTTACACTGTGGCCAATAGCCACAAGAACAGGGTTTATCCTCCAACAAAAGTCTCTGGAGAAGTCCCAGGGGAACCTTTATGACAAAGGCTGCTCCCAAAGCTTGGAGAAAAGGATAAATTTTAAAAGCTACACTCATTTTAACACATAAGTCCCTATAAACACAGTTCAGATGTTCTGTGTATATGCTGCTTTTACAGACTAAGCAGCCTTCAATCTAATTTTCAAAAGCTCTAGCAAGTATGATCCCATTACTTTGCTCAGCTCAGAAGATTAAGAGATAAGGAAAAAAGGTCAGGTCTAATTTGCTGAGGCTGGATAAACTGAGTGTGTGGGTTATTTTACAAGATAGATTTTAAATATTCTCCAAGCTCCCCTTTCAACATTGTCAGAGACTGAAATATTATAGTTTTTGACTTAAACATTTTCATGAAGGCCTTTCAGAACTTCAGAGTGAGACCCTGGACTGTTCTCTGATGAAGACAAGATGAAACTCAGGAACTGGGGACATTCACAAACCACAAGCTTAGCACCTTCAGGGAGGAGACCACAGCCTCAGGGCTATCAGCTTGCACAGAGCCTCACACCGAAGGGTGGGGGGAGAGAGGTGTTTTGGATGGGTAATATGATGATTGGCTCTCACAATTAAGGGATGAATATTGTGTGTATGTTAAGAGAAGTTTTGTTGATGTGTGGTTATGCTAGTGTAGTTTGTTGTTTGGACACAAAACAACTTTCCTCACTTTTCCGCATTTAAACCGGATCGTAACAAACACATACCACAGTCTGAAGGAAAACCTTATCCATCACATCCTTCTCACTACACTCCTTCCACAGCTGTTAGCTAAATATCAAATTAGTTTTTCAGATCACTCTAAGTAAAAGACCAAACTCTTAAAATCAGATGATCTTTTTGTAAAAAGGCTGCAGACAATGTTCACATGAAACATGACTCAAGCTGGAGCCTGGTGGAGCCCCAGCCCGCCCATATTCCCAGGACAGGATGTACTGCACAAGGGCATGTAGTGACAGGACAAGGGGGAATGGCTTCACACTGACAGAGGGCAGGTTTAGGTGGGATATTTGGAAGAAATTCTTTCCTGTGAAGGTGGTGAGGCTCTGGCACAGGTTGTCCAGAGAAGCTGTGGCTGCCCCATCCCTGGAAGTGTTGAAGGCCAGGTTGTATGGGGCCTGGAGCAACCTGGGATAGGGGAAGGTGCCCTCAGTCATGGAAGGGGCGTGGAACTAGATGAGCTTTAAGGTCCCTTTCAACCCAAACCATTCTGTGATTCCATATAGCACAAGGTATAGCACAAGGCCAGCACACATTTAACCCAGGGACAAATCTCTCACAATCAAAGAGCAGCAACATCTCTCCACCTTGGAGCAGCTATGCGGATGGCCATCAGCAAGGCTCCAATGGATGTTTCCTCCCATAGCTCCAGGGAGAAGCTGCACCCTCATGCAAATTAAAGAGCTCAGGAGAGACTCCAGCTGCAATGCCAGGACTTTATCCCTTAACCTACCTGGCTCCCCAGCAGTCTCTTAAAAATCCTCAGCAATGGAAAAAAGTTACCTAAGACTGTCAAGATTAAAACGTGTTTGCATTTACCTTGCCTGCTGCAGTGCAGAGAGCACATCAAGTGTGTGAGAGGTATTTACCCAGCAGACAGAGGAGAGCTTTGTCTGTCTGAATGTCTTGACAGAAGAGTCTTAAAATTTCCTCCTTTCCCCAGAAGCAGCAGCAAGCTCCTGCCAGGTGACTAGCTCACTAGAGCTAGGCTCAACAACAGTCTAAACCCTAGAGAGGACTGTCCTTCTAGATCCCAGTGTTTAGGGTCACCTTCCAAGCTCAGGAACAGAAGTGCATTGCTCAGTGCAGGTGTCAGACTGATGTCCCCACCATGCACAGGCTGCTGTTGGATTAACTTTCCCACAGTGACAGAAAATAACATCCACTACAGATGGAAAAAAAACCTGAAACCATCACAGCAAGTGTCCACCTGCCCTCCTGACTGCCCCCTTTCTCCCAGGGCAGATGCTGCTGTTTCATTTCAGTCCATGCTTCCACTGAATCACTTTACTCACCATCTGCTGTTTGGCTCATAGGACAAAGCTGGTGAGCTTAACACTAACAGACTATGTCCTGATTTCATATTTTCCAGCTTACTGTCACTCTCCTCTCAGTTGGGGAATTGTTGCATTTTCAGGTGTTACCATACCACACTATCTGATTTTCTTTCCATAATCATTATCAGCAGCTAATTGAAACTAAAAGCTTCACTGGCAACAAGCTAAGCTTCAGGCGACAAAAATATTACAGGCTTAAAACCACAAGTGCCTACTTCACTAGCATGGCTTATCTGAACACCTCCTTCTGTAAAACCCAGGGTAAGGTATACCAGAAAACACAGCAAAAGCAACAGGATGATATATTTTTTTCATTTTGGAATGTCCCAACCTTTTGTTTTTCCTCATTAATAAAGAAAGATAAATTCAGGTAGATCCAAAATGTCTCAGCCTTTCCCAGCCCTCTGTGGCACGAGATGCTTTAGGGGATGGAAGCAGCTGCTTCAGCCTGATCATCCTGAAGGACCACAGTGAACCCCCCTCTTTGCATCACTGGGGATGGCTCTCCCCACATGCTCTCAACCCAGTAGGTCCCTCAAGTGACCTCCAAGAGCAATTAAGTGAGACACAAGGAGAAATGCAAGGGGATAAGCTGTTTTTCCTGATGGATAAGAACAGAAACACGGAGCAACACCCGTGCTTCCAAACACTCGGCACTTCTGAGTACACAAGCAGCAGTTTCCTTACCTGTGTTAACAGAGTCATCACTGAAACTGATGTTATCAAGTAAAATAACACAGTATATGTCTGTGTTAGCACTTAATCCAACAGCATTTTGTTTTGTCCTAAACCAACCCCCACTGTTATAATTTCAGTATAATTCCTATGTACCTTCAATGAGAACAAATTATTCAAATTACCTGGACAGAAGAAAACATAATTTTGAAGTTTCCATTTTTTCCCTCCTTTATCCTAATATTGTTTTTGCCTCTTTCATATACCAGGACTATCAAAACTCACATAAAGATGCTAATTTATCTAAGACATACACAGAGAATTTCACATAAAAGGTTACAACTTCAAGATGTTACAGCGGTACTCAGAAACTCCTTTGCTTTCAAATGATGCAATATTATATCACAGGAAAAAGTAAACACAAGTTCACACACCGTGTGTAGGTAACCTCTTCACCCAGTAAATTAGATTAGTGGGTTTTTGTAGTGTAAAACCCCAATAACTGGGTATGAAACGTTGCCTGAGCACCCGGAGCTCAGGGCTGATGCACCCACAGTGGCTGTCAGGATTCAGCATGTTTCTGCTATTAAATCAGTCCTCAAACAACGAGCTGCGAGTTCCCATGGAAGGGAACCCGGGTTTGTGCCAGGGCATTAGCTCATCCTTTGTTTTCCCCACAGCAGAGGCAGACATTTTCCTCCTTCTGTCAAGAGAGTGCTGGTTGGTGCCCAGCTGGCTGGGACTGGGGGTCACAGCAAGAGCTTTCCCAGAAGCAGGCATGGCCCCTCCTGCCCCAAGAACAGGGGAGAAAGGATGGTCAGTCTCCCTGAGAAAGGAAATCCCATCTCTCCAGCTAGAAGGCTTTAACCCCCAGCTCACAGAACTCAGCACGGCCTATGCCAGGCTTTTGCAAAGAAGTACAGAGATGTTTCCTGCTTGGCAGCAACCCACAGAGAACTTAAAACAAATACTCAATTTAATTAAGTTAAATTAAATCCATTACTCAGTTAATTAAACAAGGAGACATTCACCCTTAGTAAAAAAAAAAATATATATAATCTACCAAAAAGTAAATATGAGCATATTTAAGACATTTTTAAAGGTGTTAAAATCAGTGCTAAGGGACAGGTTAGCAGCCAACTATCCTCCCTGCTCTACTGCAGGACACCATTGCTGTCCCTGGGTGCCCAGTGCTGGGGCACCAGAGGCTCAGAGTCCCCTGAAGCCCACATGTGATTCTATTTATGTAATTAAGAGCAAGCAGGATCAGCAGTGATACTATTTGTGAAGTCAGGGCAAGTATGAAAAACTCCCAGGAATGATGCTGCAGAGCCCATGCTGGGTGGATGCCATGTGCAATGAGAGGTGGCAGGTCCTCAGTCCTGCAACCACACACACCTGAGGCCCTCTGACAAGGGCAAACACAGGTGTGTTGACATTTCCACTGGCCTGGCTCACACCCAGCACTGCCTGGGTTTCCTGCACTGCCTGGATAAGGCTGCTCAAACAGTTACAGTAGATGCAAGTTTGTCCCAATTCCTCCTGTTCACCCCATTCTGGCTGGCATTTTCACATAGCAAGCCACACACCTTGCACCTGATTTTAGTCAGGGCAAACTAACAACAAATCTCTGTGGACTGAGACCTGGGTGTCAAGCACAGAGTAACACATAGGAAAAATAACTCGTAAGTGATGAGCAGAAACAGCCTTCTCATTGTTCCTGTGCAACTTCCTTGATGCTGTGGCTCTTCTCCACTGCCCAGGGCTCACCCTCTCAGTTGGGTGGAAAAGCCTGGGCTGTGCCTGGGAAAGCCACTGCTCAGGACACAGCACAAGAGAGGACCAAGAGCGCTGACACACCTCCCTCATCCATCCCCTGAGAATGACACAGGAGCTGCTCTGCTAGCTCAGTAGCACCAGGATGCCATTCCCCATGGACTAATGTGGGAAGTGCCTCTGCCTGTCTGCACCACCAGAGGAAACCCAGCCTTTCACCCCATGTAGCTATTTCAGCCAAGCATCCAGGTTTGGGAGGACTTGCATCCTATTCCAGCTCTGGCTCCGTGCTGCCAATTTAATTTCTGCAGCAATTATTCTCCCACCCACATACTTGATCTATTGTCAGTTAGCACTGACAGGGTCCCCACAGCCCAAAGGCCACGTTTCCAGTCCCCCTGGGCCAGAGAGCTCCAATTCTGGCAGTTTGGGAATAAACAAGGAAACAAACATCCTCTCTTTTTATTAGTACTGCATGGCTGTATTTGACTAGCAAGCTCATGCTACAGGAAGCCAGTAACAGTGGGATCTCCAGAAACTGATGGATGGGTGGCTCCCATTCCCCCTGTCTGCCAGGGAGGAGTGGCTGGGGCTGTGCCCACAAGGACACCAACACCATGCCAAGTGAGATGGGGATCCCAACATGTCAGCAGCAATGTCATGTCTGCATGATGGAAACCCTGACTGCTGGTTGGAAAGCTCTGAGCTGTCCCCAGCATCCCTGTGGGTCCCACCTCCACCCATCTCTGGGTCCAACAGACAGGCAGCCCTTCTTCAGGCTGCAAGTCTGAACATCACTGCATTTGTGGTCCCTCTGTAGGTCCTTGCTGTTAAGGACAGACTTGTCTAGCAAAACCAAAGTCTGCTTTTAAAAAAAATAAAAATTATTTCCCAGAAGTGACTCACTCGTCCTGTTCAGTGTTGCTCCTGCTAATTGTGAAAAAGCAGCTCTCCAGTTCCAGCTTCTTCAGTTTGAGGACAGCTTTTCCCCACAGTCATGGCAATAATCAAAGTTTTAATAAGGAGGATTGATTACATTCTTGGACTCTGAGTATAGGGGTTTACCAGAAAGCTCAACTGAGAAACCACAACAGACTTAGAAAGAGGGGAGAGGAAAACTCACCAGCTACTCCACACCTTCCAAGTTCTCTTGCACAGAAGGTAACTACAAATTTCACTGCCTTCAAGACAAAGACTACACTAGAAAAACCTAAATTGTAGTAATAGAAATACAGATTTTCCTACAAACCACTCAGACTGAGGCATTCTGCTTATGCTCACATGTTTCAAGCAAGAGTTACTGTAGTCATGAGTCAAGATTGTCAACAGATCTTTGCCCAGTATGATGAAAAAGCATATAGAGTAAAACGTGGAGGAAGAAAGGATATGTGCTCCACATTACTGCAAAGGCCACTTGGGGTAAAACTCCCAAAACGTTTTTCAGGGACAAACCCCCAGCCTCTTTCTGTGATTCGAGGGCAGAATTCCAGCAGAAATTTTTCCCTGTGTTTCAAAGCAGATTGTTTTTTTCCAGATACAAGGAAGTGCACCTAAAGGCTGCACTTCTTGAGCCAAGTTATTACTTTACAATGAGATTTTTCCTTCCCACAATCTAGTAAGTGCATTTGCTAGAGGGACTGAATGAACACAGCATGGGACAGCCCTGGGTCACCTGGCATTGCTTCCCAGGGACTCCAGCCATGCCTGGGACCTCTGCTCCCAGGGGACTGGATATCTGCAGCAAGGGTTGGCTCTCTTTGAGTGCTGATGGTCACCCTCAGCCTCACACTGGTCAGAGGACATCAGTGAAAACACTTGGGTTAGCACAACTGCTGGCCTGTGTTTCAGGCTGTCAACATGAACCACACTGGAGGCACAGGCAGTTTGGGGAGAAGAGTCAACCAACACATCTTGGGTGCAAGGACAGCAACCTGGTGGTGTGCATGGAACCACCTTCACCTCCTCTCTGGGAAACCCAAAAAATCCACTAAGGAAGACAACACATGGATATAGGCACCAAAAAAAAGAGCAAGAGCAGGAATCTGCTGCCTGTACTTGTGTACCCTTGTTTGCACACCTCTCTTGGTGCCCTACCACAAACACATCTGCTTTACACACCTACTACCCAGATTTACATATTTTCAGTGTAGGTCTGGATTCAGAATAGTCCATCCATACCCCCTTCATTATATTCTATAAAACTGTCTAATTTTTAAAAAGATCCATATGTAACATATATTAATAGATTCAAATCTAGTCTGCGTTAAACCTCAGAAAGTTGTATCTGGCAGTGGAACTGCTGCACATTTGTTCCTCATTTAATATCATTCATAGGTAAAGTCTAGTAAGAAAAAAAATCTGCCAGAAAAGATGGCTGTAATTGATAAATGAAGCAAACATGGCCAGAATGCAAGGCCCAAGCTCACACTTCACCCTGTGCTGTAAGTCAGGGCAGGAAAGACAAGGAGCCCCACGTGTCGCTGGTACCAAGGCAGCTCTGCTACTGCTGCTGTTGTGCTGTGCCTCTGCAGAAATGCAGAATATCTGCACATTCCACATCACTGGAATGGCCAACAGACTCAATGGCCTCACACTCTGGTCCATTTCTCATGGGGTTTGGAGGATCTCATCCTGATCACTTGGTGGGCTCCCTGCTGCCAGTACTTTCTCCCCATTCCTCACTGAAGGAGACACCACTCCTTGTAGCATCATCTCTTCCACCCTTGCAGCTCTTGTATTCATTCTGAACTGAGCCAAGGGAGGGCTGAGGGGGCACCCTGGAACCCTCATCAGGACACTCTAAAAGCCTCTCTGGAAAGGAGCAGTTGAGCTAAACCAGCAGACCCTGCACACAGGCATTTTGTAAGGGCTGCAGAAAAAGCATGGAACAGCATATGACATAAACCACCCTGTGGAGGAGGAGACCATCTGAGCAATATCTGAACACTCAGCATCAGCCAAAGAGCACTCACATGCTTTGGGGGCAAGCACGGGATTCTGTCAGCCTGAACTGACATGCTTTGATGTTCTGAAGGCTGTAGGCAGCCCCAGGGCCTCTACCCCTGCCCTGGGAGGGGTGGCCAACCTACAGCAGTGGGAAGCCCCAGCAGGCTTGAGCCCTGCCATCCGTGACCTCGGGTGCCCTGGGAAAGTTGGCAGCATGTGCATCAGCTCAGCACACATTCAAGGGGGAGCCAGACAGCAGGAGCTGCCCTCTGCCTAGCTATCCTCCTGGTCTGCTCCTTGTGCCCCAGATATCTCCACAACATGGACCAGCACATGCGAAAATTGACAATCCAGTACCTTATAAGCAGAGAGGGAGAAGAGAAACCCCATTTCTCTTCCCATTGAGAAGCCAAAGGAGAATGACAGTCACCTCTGACCTTGCTAACAAGCCATTAGAGATGGGTAGGAAAGATGGGGAGACCTGCTCAGCTCCATCCACCACCCGGCTGCTGCAGGAGACGGGGTAATAAGGCACAGCAGGATACAGGCAGAAGGTTCCAGGGAACAGAGCTGAGGACAGAGGGAAGAGAGAAGCTGCAAAACAGAGAGAAGGAGTGAGAGAGGGAAAAAAAAAAACAAAGGAAAAAGATGAGAACATTATAAAAAAAAAATCCACCATCATGGGAGGTGAATCACTGTCACGGGATTGGGAGGGTGCAGCAGATTTTGGAAGCAGCCAAGGTAGAGGCACACCAGCTGAGGCAGATGCAGACAGACCCTGGACATGCTGTACCCTGGGAAGGGCAGGCACTGGACAGTCAGAGGGCTCCCAGCAGCTCCATCCAAAATAACACTAACTCTGAGCTTGGTCACGGCCTCATGGGGGTCAATGCTGGATGCTACTCTCCACATGCTGCTCAGCCATGCTGTGTCTCTAGCAAGCTGATCCAGCAAAGCCTGCCTTGGGTGGAAGGCAATGACACAGATGGGATTGTGCCAGATCTGCTCAGGATCTGGCTCACCGTGGGAACCAGCCCAAGAAAAGCACAGATAGACCTGCACAGAACTTTAAAACCACACATGGAAACTCCTTCACTTCTGGAAGAACCACAGGCAGAGCACAGGGCTTTCCAGACTCCAGACATGAATGTCCTCTCCTCAAAAGCCAGCTGAGAGATCAGCAGATGTTCAGGGCTGCAGCTGCCTTACCTGTGGGTCTGGCTCGATGTTGATCCGGTACGCTTGAGCCTTGCCATCTTCCAGGACAGGGGGTGACCACGTCTTCCCTTCAGCTCTGCAGTGGGAAATTAAATAAACTCTACTTAAATTGCTTTGAAAAAACCCCAAACCAAAGTGCTCCCACCTAAACAAACAAAACTCACAAAAATCCCAAAGAAAGAAATAGGCTCCTTAAACAAAACAAAAAAGCAATTAAACAAATTAAAAAAAAAAGCCAAAACAAACAAGCCATAAAAATAAAGCCGAACATATATATAGCATATGTTAATTCCCTGGCAGGTTTATATTATATCTGCATTTGTCCAAAATTATCCTCAGAAAGAGTGCAACGATAAATAGAGAAGATGACAGTTTCATCCTATTAAAACCATGAAGCTCAAAACCATCCTTGAACTACAAGGTTCTGTCTATCTCAGTTTGGGGTTAAAGAGACAAACTTATTTTGGTTCAAGAAATGAGAAGACATGCTCTTGGTGGCTCCTGTTTTGCATATTCCTGGCTTTGTCCCTTTATTCTGGCCCTGAATCCAAAAAATATTCTGATTACGGGTGTGTATAGATGTATGTATACATATATACATGCAATCCCTGGCAGGCCTGTGTACTAGACCACATCAAGAATAATATAAACACCTTTCAGGGAGAAGGCTTTCACCACCCTGTATGAATCATCTTGACCCTTTCAACAGTTGCCAGAAAGAAAAAGCCCTAAAAATACAGTTTCCATTCCCAAATGCATCTTCAGCTCTGCCAAGGCAGAGCAGAATACTGTCACTGTCCAAAGATTTTCCATGTGCCTGATCATTTTTTCCCCACAAAGGCATCTGGGGACATGGCTGGAATGTGATCTCAGCACAGATCTCCAACACTTAGGGTATGAGGGAGTTGCAGGGGCCTCGGCAAGATCCAGCAGGTACATACACAGATTTCTCAGGATGCAAGAAGGTTAAGTTGGAAGATAGAAACTCCAGTAAGTTCAAGATAAAGCTTTCAACATGCAAACTACTCTGTTTATCGTCACAATCTGTATATGCACCACTTCACAAAAACTGGTGCTGTTCCAGGGGCACAAATGCATCCAGGCATCCTTTGTGGACTCTCACCCCTGCCACATACCACATTCACTGTCAGTTAAATTATCTGCAGAGTCCAAGCTTGAAAAATAAGGAGCACAATTTTAACCCAGGAATTCTCAAGGAGATTTCTACCTTTGGTATTTTGCAGCTACACAAGGCAACATACAAAGCTGCCTTTACAACTCTAGGGTCTGACCCAAAATCTGCCAAATGCAGGGACTCTCACTGACTTGAACACACTTTAGATCCAGCCCCTGAGGATTTCAAGTTTTTTTTCCTCACTACTGCCATTACAGCTTTTTCAACAGGGAGTGATTACTCTCATAGCTAGGTATCTTGTTCTGGTAATTTACCTTTACTGTTGTTATTTGACTTTAGGCTGGGACAATTCACTTATAAATTGGTCTTTCCAACTGGGCCAAAGAAAACAGTCCCTCACAGGAACATCAGCATTCCCAGCAACCCCGACTTGCTTTTTACCATGATCTGGTGCTGTGTACATTGCTTCCACATGGAAAATCAAATCTGGAAGCCCAGAACAATGGAAATGCCTAATTACATTGGCAGGGATCACCATTATTATTTCTGTGCCTTCCCCTGCTCTGAGCTAGCCTGATGAGAGCTCGCAGTGCCCCGAGAAGGGTCCATGATGACTTTCCCCCCACTCAGCTCTGGAGGCCACATGCCAACACAGCTTAAAGCATCCCCAAAGATTTCAACCTGCCAGTATATAAGAATAGAGCTTCAGAAAGTGATTCTGATTGCAGAAGAGAAGAGCAATAGCAGTAAATTCATTCAGTGTGAAGGTACAGCATTCAGTCACCAGTATTGCCAGCACTTCCCAGTTCTCCATACCCCAGGACAGAGATCACTCTGTCTGACCAGAAAGCAGATAAACCTGTGCTTTCCAAAATTCCTCATGGGTATATTCACACTTAATGACACTTGGACAGACTTCAGTTTACATGGAGAAGTCCACTCATGGTTAATGCTTTAATGATTAAACTCAAGGCTTCACTGTCAGTTCTGCAGAGTGACCAGAAGTTCTTGGTATAACAGAGACCAACTTTGACAGCTTCCAGCAACAGTCTGAACAAAGCCAGGCTCACATCAGCCTCAGCTTCCACTTGAACTACACTGAAACAAGCTGATACAGCACAATTTGGGTTCCACTTGGCACTTTGAAAGGCAAAGCTAAGCTGAATGGGAGAACCACCAGCCTCACCAAAAAGAAAGTCAAGTGATAAGTTTGATGAGCATTTATGCTTACACAGGGAGACCCCCTCTTTTCCCTGGGAACAGCAAAATACCATGTCATCTGAAATAATCCTAAACAATTAAGGCATGACTTTGCCTGAGAGAACAATGCTACAGCTCACACCCCAACCCTGGCTGCCAGGAACATCCCGTGCCCACATCCTCAGCAGGACCAGCAGCGCAGGGGTCCCCTGAACTCCCCAGAATAAGCTCCAGAGCAGTGGGGACTTGGGGGCCAGCAGAGCCACCCCAAGACCCCCCCAGAGCACGTTCACTCTACCAACAGTCAGAGCTTTGTGTTTAGGCAACAGCAAAAACCCAACAGACTTCTCATACGTCACAGGCAACAGATCAGGCATCACTCAAATGTTCCAAGTTGTTTAATTTATAGCTGAAGGACAGGAAAAGTGTTCTCAGATGTGCTACAGGGAATTAAAGGCAGCTATGTGGAAATCATTACCCTGCACTTACACCACTCTGCTCTCTTAATGGCATCTAGGACAATCCCAAGAAAAATAACTTGACCTGGGTTAGTGCAAGGCTTTCCACACAGGGCTTTTTAGGAAATGGACCCATAAACAGGACATCACGAAAAAAAACAAAGTTGCAGACACCTTTTATCCCCACCATTTGCTTTCTAAAAGTCTCAGAGTCATTCTCTAAAGATTACTTGCATATGCTCACATATTTTACCAGAATGTTTTTTCACCTGGTAGTGATCTGCAAGTCTCACTCTCAACATTTGTAGAGCTGCTTTTATGTTCACGAATTCCTGTGTCTCACCAAATTTCTAATTTCTCCGTCCCCTTAAAAACTAACATTTATCACTTGGGGAAGTGCCAACCTGGATCCAGGTCACTGCTGTTACCATGCAGCCACAAACCACCAGAATAATCACGTTGCTATATTTCACCCCCTTTCTTTGGGGGGTGACTCCAGGGTCCTGCCCATCTCCTGACTGCTCTTCATCTCCCACCGTGGCACACCACCATGCTCACAACGTGATTGTTATCACTGATATGTGATAACAGTAAGTGATTGTTATCACTATATGGTCATTAGCCTCCTAGAAGATGAACCCAGTCCAGAAGCAGCTACAGCCGATGCTTCAAACTTCCCAGGATTGTGAACCAACACCGCAATGAGGTGTTGGAGCCATCCTCTGCAAGGGAGGTGAGCAGCATGGAGCCTGAGCTCTGCTGAGCACCCCAAAAGACCCAGCTTGTTCAGACCACGTGAAGAAGCTGCAGAATTTCTCCTCCTTCATTCCTCTCAGCTGAAACCATTGTGTATTGCTCTGGAAAGCTGCCGGTTTTCCTCTCTATTAGTCTTCAAGGAGCTCCAGAGGGGAAGCTGTGATTCACTTTTTCAGTTGTACTTTTACTGGAAACTTGAGAACATACATTGTCATCCTTCCCATCTTCCAGCAGCTTGCCTGTGCTGCTTACAACTAACAGACCCCAATAAAATCCCCAGGAACTGGGGGAGATGGGAGGAAACATCAACTATGTGAGGTTCCAGGTACTTTTGGGGCTACATGTCCAGCAGATTCATTACTGGGCTTTCTTACACAGAAACTTCCAGAGAAATTCCATCATTTTAGGCAGAGCAGGAATAGATAGAGAATCTCCATAGTCAATTCTCCAAGCAGACTCAGCAGTGGCATACACACCAAACCAAGGGGGAAGAAACTGCTCCCAGGATTTAGTTGAAATAGAAGGAATCAAAGCTGAACCTTTGAGGATTTATTCTTTGACACCACAGTCAGGAAATAAATTCAGCTCAGCCACCCTGGGGTTCTTGGCTGCACCTGGGGCCAGGCAGATGCTCCCAGTTGTCCAGCATCCACCTGGCCCTGTGCACAACAGCCCCAGGGTTGTCACCAAAAGAAAGGGCTGGAATTGGATTGGACTCGAAATCATAGAAGTATGAAAGTTGAAAAAGCGAAAAAGCCCTCTTAGACCATTAAGCCCCACTGCTACCCCAGCATTGCCAAGCCCACCACTAAACCATGTCCCCAAGTGCCACAACTACATGTCTTTTAAATCCTTCCAGGGATATGAGTTCCCTGGGCTTGAAAACCCTTTCAGCGAAGAAATTTTCCCTAACAGCCAACTGAAACCTCCCCTGGCACAACACACTAACACACTTCTTGCCTCTTAAGGAATTTGTTGTGTAACTTGGAAGCAACTTCACAGTGAGTAAAAAGAACAAGTTTTACCAGGTGTCTGTGAGCAATAGTTCATGGGGCTGCTCAACACCCCGGATCTTCTCCAACCAGCTGCCACGTAACTGGCCTGACCCTTCCTGCACTAAGGCAGGCAAAGTACATCCCGTGCTACCTTGGCTTGAGATTCAACAGCTGGGAAGATGATGATGGAACAGCTGCCTAATTTATCACCAGAGCAGCCTGAACCGTCCCACTGAATCTTGATCAGCACCATCACTGCCTTCCCCACAGCCTCACTAAGCCCATGTGAACTCCTGGCCTCCCATTTTGGAACCATTAACCACAGCCTGAACATCCAGCCCTTGTTTCAGGGGTGCCCAAGTAATTCCTCAAACCTTACATCAGTGCCCACATAGGCATCAGTTACATAGATCAACTCCTTCAATGAGGATTTTCAACCACTTTGTTTCAGAACAGTAAGGCCACTGTGCTGCTTTGCCTTTCACAGCCTCACTGCCCAAAGACAGACTTGCACATGTTGGGGAAAAGCAGGATCCAAAAAATCCAGGGACAAAACACCCACTGACTTCAGGAAGGTCAGGGGTCTGGCCAAGAAAGGCGTTAGCAAATGGAGGGTGTGAAGAAGGAGGGAAAATCTCTTCAAGAGATTTGTCCTTGATAAAGGACAAAGAGATTTGAAAAAAAGGAAATATCTGTTAGTCCAGCCTGAGAGCAGGAGCAGCTTCACAGATACCAACACTGACTGTGGGCTCCAGGGGCAGAGGACAGCCATGGAGCCCAACATGCTTAAAAAGCTGTGACATCCCCTTGCCAGCAGTTTTCCCAACATGGGCATAGGGCCAGTTTCTTCAGGAAAGCTGCAGCACAAGCCTTCATCCTCCCTGGCAGATGACAAAAGCTTCAGAAAAAGCTGTGGGGCTCGCCCTGGCCCTTTGGCACAGATGGGCAGGTCTGGACAGTGCTGCCAAAGGTTTCCTGGCAGTCTGTGTCAGCAGGAACAGCGATGCCATGAGGTCTCCCATCCTGCACCCAAGGTCCTTACAAGCACTGATTTCAGCAAAACAAAGCTCCAACTCAATTTTATGGCTGCCTTTATTTGATGCATGATACTTGGTCATGGTCAGGCCACTCAGTAACTCCCCCTGCTTGTTTTCCCCACATTCTGACTTTCCTACTGAACTTCCTAGTCTAAGGGCATTTACTGACCAGTCTGAAAACAAAACCCATCTTGTTCTCTATCTCAGTTACATATAATGTCAAGGGTTGATGGAGAAAGGGCATGGAATGAAGAGTCCAGAGGGCACCAGGGGGATGGAAGCACTGCACTGCACAGCTCCCTGCCCTCCCCTTCACACTCATGCCTGGCTGGAGGAAGCCTGCTTTGACAAAACAGAGTTAACACCAAATTTCATGTGTCTTCACTAAAGACATGCAACAAACAGGCTTGTTATTTCAAACCTATTTCAGACAAACACATTTCAAAATAAATCATCTTGTGTTGGCTTGCAAACTGTATTTTGTTGAAGGCAGTGTACAGAAAAGACGCTGCTTGAAGAGCAACCTCTGCCCAAAGGAAAAGATATTAATCCACACCACCACAGGCAGGGCTTTCTTGAAGCTCAACCTCAGAGCAGGGTCCAGGGTGTTGATCCACAGCTGTGACAAACAGCAGTGGCTGGACATGCACACAAACCAACAAAATCCCTCATTATTGCCCCAGGACATGGCTCCCTGAGCAAGACCAGGTGACCCCATGCTCTAGGAGGCATATCCTGGAGCAGGGACCCACTCACACCTAGGAGGGAATGCCAGATGTGCTTCCAGCAATGACTAACAACTGGACAACAACATCCAACAGGTCACTTAGGAGACAGGAGAGAAATCCAAGAACCAAGTCACTGTGCACCCACTTTGGGCCAAACTAAAAATAGACCTAATAGCTCATCACTGGAGCTGCTGTCCCTACTGCAGAAAAAACTCAACCTACTCAGTTTTTCCTGTCAAGAGAAATGCCACTCTCATGGACATCTCTGAGCACAGCCAAGGTGAGTTCTGCCCTTGGAGAAGCCACCAAACCAACCCAACAGTGTGATCTCCAAGAGGAGCCACCCCAAGCTGAACAGCTCCTCACCTCACCACCTGTTTCTGCCTTGCAGAGCCCTGAGCATCTATTTTTGCCTATGAGATATAAAAGTCTTTAAAATCTGCGTTTATGAAGACTTTAAGGCCTGAAAAAACCATTGGAATCCTACTGCTTAGCAAAGACCAACCATGTCACCCACAAACCCTGCACCACTGAAATGCTGTGGGCCACCACCAGCAACATCTCAGTTAGAAAATTCACCTCCTCTGGACACACCACGAGGTCTGACTGTTAAAAACACCCACACCTTGCTAGGTACAGTTGGGAAAAAACAACCTGAAGCCACAGACCCTCCACACAGCATCTTCCAGATCACCCTGAGGTCACAAATGAACATTTCTGTGTCTCAGGGAAACCAAGCAGGAAGATCATCCCTAACCCCAGCAAGGCACATACCAACACTGCTGGGAGACCACTGTGACCACAACCTCTGCCCTGTGCAGGAATCACCACTTAGGAGAGGAGATGCACAGAGATATTCAAGGGTCCAATCTGAGCCTAAAAACAAATGCCAGTTGATATAAGTGGCTAAAATGAAGTGTAAAGGTGGGAATTCAGTCCATCAATTCACACAGTAGAAATCCTCATCCATGAGAATAAAGACTACCACGCTGCAGGTGAAAGCTGTTTTCAGCAGGACTTGGTTCTAACTCCCAATGAAGCTGCTCTGCTGCCAGACCACCCCAGCAGCTGGTGGTTCACCAAAATCTCCTGTCACTACACAAGGATTTTCACCTCTTCCAAGGAGAGCTCCAGGAGCCTGCAGACAGACAGGAAGGGAACCTTGGTCCTGCCCTGAGCCAGGTCCTCTTGAGGGTAGCAAATCACCTAGTCTCCCTAAAACTGCTCCAGATGAAAAGTAAAACAACTGCCCTCCTTGGCTGTGGGAAACTCCACCTGTGTGAAGGGGTTTTGCTTGCTTTCCTTATTTTCTTTTCTTTGTGATACTGAAGCCACATCATCTGTACACCATGGGCTGAGCTCAGAGGACTTTGCTTTAGCCAGGCAGCTCAGAGATGCCTGTCTGAGGAACCCTGAGGAATCACAGAGGGTTTGCTCCATTTATGGCAGCACTCCTTCCCCACTGCCCAGCCATCCAGTCAGCACCACATGATTTTCCAAGAAAAGTATAAACAGTAAATGATAGCTCTTTATATCAGGAAATGCCTCTTTAATCTGACGTGGAAAACTATATCCACTTACTTAAACTTATGCCAGATAGTATTAGCCATTTGTGAACCTTATAAGGAGCACCCATTTTCCCTGGATAATTTGTGATTTTGCTGCAAAATTCATTCAAATAGAAATCAAAAAAGACCAAGAAAACCAAACTAACCTACCAAAAAACCCCACAAATAAACAAAAAAACCACAACACACACACACAACACCCCAACAAAAAAAAAAAAGAAAAAAAACCCCAATACCAAACTCATGCCTTCATTTTGCTTTGAAATACCCTAAAGTGTGAATTTGGCAGGACCTTCAAATGGTTTTTTATTGAACAGATGCTTAAAATGACAGGTGGATGTTAATGAAGTGGAGGAATTTGTCCAAAGGACATTTTGATTCCCATGCTACTCTTGCTTGAGTTGACAGAACCTCAAAGACTCAACTCAGGCCACAGCCTGGACAAGCCTTACAAGGTACAAATGACAATCCACATGTATAAATGAACTGAACCCACTTTTTCTACCAGTGAATCATTAAAAATCATTTTCTTTTACTGTTTTTGAAAACACAGGACAATTACCTAGACCGTGGGGGTGCTCCAAGAACCCAGCCTGAGAGCACCTCTGCTCCAGGGCCAGTCAAAAGCCCTGTGAGCAAAACTGACACAGGAGCACATCAGAGAGAACCAACCTGTTCACAGAGAGCAGCAGCTGGTCCACACATGCTTTGATCTTGTTTTGTGCTTCTAGATGGGTCATGCTGTCCGTGTTCTCTCCATTAATTGCCAGAATAATGTCTCCTGGGCACAAGTCTGCCATGGCTGCTTTACTGCCAGGGTTAATCTGGGGGAAAAAAACATAGTTACTTAAAAGAATGCTGGGTTTTTTTTTTAAAAGAAGTCCAGTTTCTTGGAAAAGGATGCAGGTAAAGGGAACAGTTACTTCTGGAGAATATGTGTTTTCTCTACACCAATGGCACCTACCTGAGGTTGGATGTCAGAGCTCTCAGGTAAGCCCCAGGTCTCCAAGGGCCATCCCCTGCACAAGAACATTCTCTGAAATAAGGAATTTCAGTCCAGCCACTGTGTGACCTGGTCCCCTCTTCATATGTGTCTCTTGCTTGAAATAAATGTAATATGCTCTTTCCAGAGAGGTGCTTCACACTCCTTTGGCTTGCAGACCTTTCACGGTGCTGCAAGAGCCAGTCCCTAAGTAGCACATGAAACCTCCTCTCTGGTTAACCACCCATGCAGAAGTGCCACCCCCTGACTGCTGCCTGGGGACAGGTCACATTTGACATAGTTTTTTCTAGACTGACATCCAAATGACTTGTCTCTTTCTAGCTCTGCATGGTCACCAACCCCAGACGGATTTAGCAGATATGGCACTTGGGAACGTGGTTTAGTGGTAGCCTTGGCAGTGGTGGGGTAACAGCTGCGATTGAGGATCTTTAAGATCATTTCCATCCTAAACAATTCCATGATTTTATTCTATAAATATCACACAGCTCTTTAAGCCTCCACAATTATTTCCTTCTGGTTTTGTCAGAGTGCCAGAACCTTATAAAACTTCTAACTTCTTTCCTGAGGAACTAATGACAGGTCCAGGTACTGTTTGTGGTCAGCAACAAGACCAATCCTATAGCCCATAAAAGAGGCTCTTGAGAAATTACCATTTCATTTACGTCATCCTAAATGTGGTTTTAATTTTTACAATAATATAGAATGATGCAAGGCATAGTCAGAATAGGTAAACATGTCTGGTTAAACTCTATGCTATGTGTTTTCCCTCTAATTTCCTCTTCAGTTTATTCACAGCATCTGCTAACCAAACACATTTTATCAACTGAGGAGTCATGGCAAGCCTGACTTTTGGTTATTCACGTGTCACTGCATTAAAGCAAGCTGGTTCTTTGATTCAGTTTACTGCTGATTTACACAGATGTAATTCCCTGTCTTAGGTGGTGGGTCTCTGCCCCACCCTCCTTGAGAAATGCAGACAACAGGAGCAGTGCTCTACCCACCGCCTCCCCTTGGCTTACAGCAGTGCATGACAGCAACCAGACACACCAGGTACAGTTTTTTCAGACAGTAAGACCAAATGGAGCAGTTCCCCAGGGCCCAGAGGCCCCCCAGCCACAGGCCATCATTAAGCAGGTGGCTTTTTTTAGAAAGGGGGCATGCACACATCCCAGCTTTCATCTTGATTTAATATAATCCTGCAATGGCTTGTGTTGGAAGGGGCGTTAAAGATAACCTTGCTCCAACACAGAAGCACCTTCCACCCAGGTTGGTCCACACCCCATCCAACCTGGCCTTCAACACTTCCAGGGACATTTTTTTCTATTTTTGTAGGGAATTGGAAGAGGATTTAGTCTTGCCCCTGTGGATTGCACTAGAGCTATCCCTGGTGAGAAGCAGACAGCCCCCAGTGCAACACGGGCTGCTGCACTGCTCCCTGTGTGACCACAGCTACTGGCACCACTGAAACACCATCCTGAAGGTGTCTGAGAAGCTCCAAACCACTTCTGACAGTTAAGCAGAACTGGCAGCCCAAGTTACAGCCTTTGTTGCATTGTCAGAGTAAATCAGTATTTGCCATTTGCTCTTCAATAGTTTCAGCTGGGCTGTTTGGCTCCAGCAAACCCGCCCAGACCAACTGCTCAGGGGCTGCCCTATGACTCAGCTCAGAGCAAACAACAGGAGATGTCTTTCAGCTCCACACACATCAGCTCTGACACAGGACATTTCAAGCCAGGACAGGATTATTTTTCCCCTGGCATTGTTAGGGTTTTTTGACCCCTGTATCCATTCACAGGGCATTAGGGTCCTTTTACAGCCACAGAAGCTGCCAGACTCATCAGAAAGTCAACCTAAAGCTCAACCAGAGACTCCAAGGAAGCACCTCCACGCTCTTGCCTGCTGTTATCTGCTTCCCTCAGTGTTCATCCCACAGCCCTGGCTGCCAGCAGGCTTTTAGACTAACAGACCTTCAGCTTGACCCAGGACAGCTGTATTTTGTTCTTGTCTATTCAGTGCTGTCTAGATGTCTGATGGATTTTCCCCCTGTACTGATCTTAACCACATTGTAGCTTCCTTGAAGAATAAGCTGTTCACAAATGGGACTCTGAGCTGTTTCCTATTTTTACCTTCTGCTTTATTTCAAATTATTTTGGCAGTATTTTTATATTAGCATTTTATGCTAGCTGTGGAGATGACTGAGGGCTTGAAAGAATTCATTTGAGATACAGCATTGGTGTCTCAACAGCTTGGAAATCATTATTGTAATGTCTGTCAGACCCAAAGTTTGTATTTTAGTGAATAATATTTAAAATACTGTAGACTAAGTTCTCCTAACCCACAGCTGTGCAAAGCCATTGACCAAACACTCCACAGAAAGCCTGACAAGTCTGGTTATGGGTCAGTGCTGTGCCTGAATCCCAGTGCAGGGGTTCTACCTGCTTTGGACATGGTTTAGTGATGGCCTCAGCAGTGCTGGGTTAACAGTTATACTCGATGGTCTTAAAAATCTTCTCCCACTCAAGCCTTCTGTGATTGTATGACATTACAGCCTGGCAGTGCACAGGGGTTTTGGGCTGGAGCTTGTATCAGAGGCACTCACTTGTGCCTCTCTCCAGAGAGCCCTCAGGTCTGCCCTGAGCCAGGACCAGAGTGTGTGTGACATCCAGGAAGCACACACAGACACATTATGAAGTTAAAAACACTGCAAAGAAAACCTGCACTGAGTCACTGCAGCCCTGTGCTCTTGAGAGGGGCCTCCAAAGGAGGTGATGTTTGAGAACAGGAGAGGATTAAGAAAAACAGTGGTAAGATTTTATTTGGTTTTGAAGTTCTCCGTCTGTGCCAAGAACAAACCATTTAAAAAATCAATGGTGAGTGAGCACAGACCAAGCCCAGACCTATGGGTATGTAACTCAGGGTGCTGTGAGCTATCCACCCACCACAGGCAGCAGTGAGTACCCCAAAGCCAGGCTCCAGCTCATGCACCAGGGCCTGATGTGGGTTATGTGCCATGGCACCTGCTGTGCCCTGCATGTGCCACACCTCATCTGGCCCGGGCTAGGTGCCTGCCAGGATTTGGCCTCTTTGTGTTCTCTTCTCCAGTTGAGAGCTCAGGCAGGGCAATTACACACCAGGAAGGAGCCAGCCCAGTCCCTCACACCCTGCTAACCCCAGGGCAGCAGGGCCCCATTCAAGTGTTGGTGTTGCAGGTGGGGAATTCTCTGGGTGGATGGGGTGGTCTGAGCCCTCATGCCATCAGCAGCTCAGCAGGGTCTTGCTCCCTGTGAGCCCATGTAGCTCCCAAAGACATCTGCTTGTGCTGTGGGGTGACAGCAACCTCAATATACCTTCAGAGCAGCCAAGTGTACAGCAGCAAGAGCCAAAACCACAGCAAACACCACGGGCTTAAAGAAACATAAATATTTTTATTAGAATTCCCCTAAAGGTTTTTATTTTTCAATCAGGCAAGAATCCTGCCCCCCGTGGAAGCTCTGAACTCCCAAAGACATAACTTCATGAAGCACTGAAGCAGCACTGAGGTGAACCCCCAGCCATCAGCTAACTCATACTCCTGGTTACTGCTCTCCTGCATGCAAAAGTATTTTCACAACAACATAAATCCAAAACCAACTAATGGAGACTTGGGGTGAAGTTGCCCAACACAGACAAGCTAGTCCTGCAGAAAGGGGAGAGGACCATCTCTCTGCATCTTCCTGCTCCAGGAGTACCATCCAGCCTCTTCCTTTGTGGCATCCCTGGTGCTCAGCAGGTTCTGAGGCACAGCCAGGGATGCAATCCAGAAGAGCTGATTGTTTTATAGACTTACAGAACGGTTTGAGTTGGAAGGGACCCTAAAAGATCATCTTGCTCCAGCACCCTGCCATGGGCAGGGACACCTTCCACTAGCCCAGGTTGCTCCAAGCCCCATCCCACCTGGTCTTGAGCACTTCTAGGGATGGAGCAGCCACACCTTCTCTAAGCAATCTATGCCTCACCACCCTCACAGAAATTACTTCTTCTTCTTCATATCTAATCTAAATCTTTCTTACTTCAGCTTAAGGCCATTCTCCCAAGTTTTCTGTGAGTGAATCAAAGCAACTCAGAGGAATGGGTCCAGTGCAGTGGACCTGTCATCAGGGACCATGGCAGGGCTGGAGCCAGCTGGAGGTGAGCTCTTCATGAGATGGTTAAGCAGACCTCAGTGCCCTACCAGCTAAACACTGCTATACCTTCAGCAGGAAGGAACCAAGCATGAAATATGTGCAGAAGCAGTTCCTGTGCTGGGGAGGTCACTGGCACTCATGTTTTCCCAGCTCCTTTTATGCCCATAGAAGCCCTGGTGTGCTCTCTGCCCAAGGCACAGCACAGCCTCCGCTCCAAGAATGTGACACGCATGCCTGCCAGCTGCACTGCTCTCCCAAAATTAAATAAAGAAAGAACAATTGTCTGAGTTCAACCCCTCCCCAAAAACAAGCAGCTGCTTCCTTGCTTCTCTCTCTCAAAAAAATGAAGACGCTTTAGAATGCTTATAAACAGAAAAGACTAAAAGAAACAAACCACTTGCCCAGCAATGATATTGTAGAGCAGAGCACAAGGGGGTGTTTGCAGAGCACATACCCCAGGTGAGAGCTCCAGGCTCTTGAGATCCCAGAGAGGAGCCCCTCCCCACAGAGCATGCTTGTGGAGGGTGCATCCTGCAGGGATTTGTTCCCCTAGGGAGCCAGAATGTACTTTCCCCCCCCCCTTTTCTAATAAGAGTATTATTCTTCATAATAGGAATATTATTCTTTCTAATCCCCTCAGGATATGGCTCATTTGTGACATCTCTCTATGTCCTCCACATAGCACTGTGCTTCAAAAAATACCAGAGGTCCAATATTGGTGCCTGCCTCAGCCCCCTCTATTCCAGTGAGAAAAAGACAAATTTAAAGAAAGTCCTCCCAGTGAACAGCCCTTCTTTCACTGTCCTCTGCCTCTTCAGTCACCACAGAAGGTTCAGTGACAGCACTGCAAGCATCACCTCCACACTATGCCTTTTGCCAAATCATCCACCAGGGAACTCTATCTCAATAAATACAACCAATTTTTAAAAATAAGTTTTTTCAATCATATTCCTCACTGCTTTTTCCAGAATTACCATCCACCTCTCCACTCTTCTCTAAGGCAATTACCCTCCAGCAGCCCCCTTCCCCAGCCAAATGGATACTCTGATGCTATGAAACAGATTGGGATAATCCCAAAGCCAGCAGCAGCTCTCTTATCTGGCCACTGGAGCATGGCTAGGATTTACTGAGTGCTGGCATCTGACAATGGCAGGCCATTAAAATAAAGTGCATTGGGGCAACTGCCTTGTGCTTAACCTAAATTGGTTGGTGTTGGAACTGTGCAGTCTAATTTAGTAAGCAAGATTATTTGCACCAAGTTTGCTCTTGAAACACAGTGTTCTACCTTCTGCCCTGGAACTTGGCCACAGAATGGTGCCAGGACTGGGAGAGCATTCAAACCAGAGCAAAGTCCCCATGCCTGCATCCCCTGCCCTCCCAGGGATGGGAACCCTGCCCACCACAAGGACGGCTCTACTCCGAAACAGCTTTGCTCAAGCCAACTTTAGAATTGGGCAAACACAAGCTGAGACAATCAATAGTTTAGTAAAAGGTTAATTTGTAATATTAGCTTAATCACTTTTTATTTCTACTCTTTTCACCAGAAACCTGTGTCTAAGGTCACCTGTGTCAGGACTGAAGGATGAGGGATGCAGCTCCTCACTGCCTGCACAGGCCTCAGCACAGCCATGGGAAAGAGTAAGTTAGTCTTTATTTTCACAGACTTTTTTATCCAAATCAACAAAAGGTGCCTATTCTGGCCATTCCCATCTACATAATGAAGGCAGCTTTATCTCTGCCACATCTTCACTTTTTGTTAGAAGTGCTACTCTAATGCATCCCATCAGTGAACAAAGCCAGGATTTAATGGGTTAAAAGGTGCAATCCCAACAAGCCTACACAGACCACACAACTCTTCTCTTAAATCAGTGGTAGCTTGTTGTAGACAAGGCTGGGGGAATTTTCTGTTCTGCAACTGTGATCAAAAGGGCCTGATTAAAGTCTTCGAGAGGCTTTCAAGATAGTGTGACAAAATTCTCAGCTTTTAAACAAAGCCTGTCTGTTCCATGCTATGGGGTACGGAATGATCTTACATAGCAACATCTTTTAAAACAGGAAGAACCAAGAGTCAAATAATTAACTAATGAAAATGAATTCCCTAAACTCTTTAAACATTCTTTCCAGGGATTCTCTTCAGCTTTTCAAAGCATCCTGACTTGAATTCCTTGCCAATTCACTTGCATTTTTCTAGTTGCTTATATAAAGTCTGCTGTATCAAGACATTACTTAGATAAGCTCACAGCCCAGTAAATGAAGAACACTGTTCATGCAATCTGAATTCATTTAACTACTGAAGAAAACAAGCTTAAAAGAATAGAAGGGAAAGAACCAGAGTACAAGTATTATAAAAGGCAAGACACTTGAAAATCCTTTTGAATCCAAGTACTAATGGATCCAAACCCAAATTTAGAAACAGATCCATAGCGTAACCCAGCTCAAAGTATGAGGTCTCTGTACAAAGAAGAGGCTGAGAATCAATGAAATTGGACATGTGTTTTAGAGCAACCAGCCACTAACCCATGTGCAGACCTCAAAATATGGTTTGAGAAAAACAAGGAAGGGATCCACAAGGATCATCTGGTGTATTTTGTCACCAACTCTCTGGCTCAGCCCAAGGGCACACAACCCCAGCAGCACTCCCCATGGGCACAGCCACCAGGAGCCCCTTCCTTACTCCTCCCTCCAAAGACAAGTTAAAGATTCTGTGCTGCTTTACTGCACAGAACATCCCAATTCAGCAATACAGCTGCTACTACACTTAAATCTGCTCTATATTTACTTTGCCTGTTAGAGAAAAAGGCCAGGGCGGGACAGCTGCCCTGGGAACACCAGCGAGCCCTTGATGTGGGTGTGCTTGGAGCAGCACTGCAGTCCCTCAGGCACCACACCACTGCACAAACCAGACTGAGCAGCATCACAAAAAGTGTTTATGGCCAGAATTGCTTTGTCTCCTTCAGAGGGTTAGGACCCAGCTCTCCAGTGAAGTCTTCCCCCTCAGACACCCCTCAACAAGCAGCAGGGCTTCTCGAGCCCTTCTCAGGAGCAAGCCTGAAGTGCTGCGCAGAAGACACGGAGAACTGCTCAGAGTTTGCCTTCCAAACCACCTGCCACTTGGCCAGGAAGGCAGGCTGACACCTTCTCTCCTATAGAAAGGAAAGTGTACACAGAGTGATCACCAAAGATAAAAAAATTCTTCAACATAAAACGTTTAATCCAGTTGGTGAGCATACCTGAAGTTTCATTCTTGCAGCACACTCAGGTGTTAATCACAGAGTGCAGGGATTTGCACCTTTGCTCCACAGCTGCTTTCTCCCTGTTTAATGGTGAATGTCAGGTATTTGGCAAGGTTTGCTCTTTTGGACCAGAAGCTTTACACATGCTAAAGGTTTCTGAAGTGTTTTGTTGCTTATGGTAAACAACAGCATTCAGAGCAGTGTCAGCATCCTGCAAACGTCCCAGCTGACCATCTCCTCTGCTGTTATCCACCAGTCCTGGAGTCAACTGTACAAGACAGCTTCTCTTTTAGCTGTGCACTGCCCATATCTAACAATTAAGAATAACGACTTGAAATAACCTTCTTTATTCTGGTATATTTTGTTTTCTGAAGTTTGGGCTGTAAAATGTCATTGCCACATAATCTGTTATCAATCCACACATGTAAAACTACTTAAGGCTTATGGGTGTGAATGCAAGTTGCTCTGGTTGTCAGGAAGGATTGAGTGTGGCTGTGAGGCATCTTTATGGTGTTTGGAAAACTCATTGGCTGAAATCCTCTTGAACAGCACTTTTTTTTTTTTTTT
>VXAX01007874.1:331233-426633 GCA_013399835.1 Leptocoma aspasia | reverse complement strand
GGCTTAAATCCTTTTGAAAGCCCTTTTTTTTTTTTTTTTTTTTTTAAATAGAGCTGTGTTCTCTGTGAGGAGAAAGCAGGGTTTGTTTTGGGCCTCTCCTGGCTGTAAAAGTTCCTGAAAAGCCACACTATGGCTTGACATCTTTGCTGTTGCTCAAGTAACATAGTGAAACCCGTGTTGGCTTGAAGCTTTTGTGTAAATTCTGAAGTAGAAACCAAACACAACCTTATCTACCAGGGCCTGGGGCAAGTGGGGTGTTAGGGGCTGTGTACAAACCCACTACATGAACAAGCTCAGTGAGATACGGGGTTTGCTCTGGCACCCATCTGGCACTGATAACAAATCAAGCAGACTATTTTTCTATGAACTTGTTTGTTTTAACCTTTTCTATTCAACACTGCTAGATCTTGAGAGAGCTACTGTTTTCCTTCACACTTTAGAACCTGTGGTTACAGATTACTTAAAAAATAAAAATGTTTTCACTAAGTGCTTGGGTATCTGAGAACCACAAGTCAAGGCATTTTGAGAGCTCAGAAATCAGACAACAAATTCAGTTAGAAATCCTATATTGTTCCTTGTAGTATCTCCTGTGACATGTATTTCATCCCCAAGCTACCAAAAATGAAATTAAATTGCATTGGCCTGCATTAATTCCACACAACTCATAATGGCATATTTGTAATAAAATTAAAGGATGTATCCAGTTTCAGGAGGACCAGGATTATAACCATCTGTTGTGTTACATAGCAAAAAGAATAATTGCATATATTTCCCCCTGTATGCTTCTTACACCAACAGGGCTGTTCTAATAAGCTTGCTATCTAACTATTCTCTTTAACCCACTTTATCAAGTGGGATTTAAGTGCACACTTCTACAAAATAATTTTGAATACCTGTCCCAACAGGCAATCTTTCAATCTTCAAGGAAAACTGACATCACCACCATTTAAAACAAAAAGAAGGACGAAGGCAGAAAAACCCCAAACCCACGAATCCCTAATCCCAAATACCCAGTGACACTGAACCTATACTGCTTTGTCCAGCCTGGCAGAGGCCTGGTGTGTTGGGTTTATTTTGTTAACTTGCCCCAAGGTCAGACCTTGCCTAAATAGATCTACATGAATCATTCTTTCCACCTGCTTTCCCACTCAGGATTATCAGTGTGCTTAATTACGGTAATTAGTATTAGGTTTTCATTCCAGCATGTTCCACCATTACTGTCTCCTGAACCAGCACAAGCATTTATTCTTCTCTTTCAGTTATTAAACAAAGCCTCAATGATAGAAACACTTCAGCAGCAAATATATTTGTGGCACATTTCTGTTAGTTCTTATCTGTAGCTCAGATTAACTGTTCTGTACCAGCACAGCTTCACACTTAACCACCCAGACCTCTCACCCCTGAGTTTATAGGAATGATGAGAACAACAAAAACTGACTAGCAAAACTATTTCCTTCCACTTGAAATAATCATCCCACTTGAAATACTGTAACAACATTGCTATGCAGACAAGGGACAGCTTTCATCACTCAGCTCTACACAGGGAGCAAACCCACCAAAAGCCAGCAGAAATCAGGTGGGGCCACAGTTTTGTGATTCAACACCAGAGAGTGGCTTCTTCAGTCCATCTGGGAGCTCTGAACAGAGTGCATGATTTCCACCTAATAAACTATCAAATACATAAGAATTACGTGAAAAAAAACAAAAAAAAACACCTTATGGAAATCGAAGTCCTCCTAACTTGTCTCAAACAGAGACACATTTCTGTTCCTTTGCTCTTGTCTCTGACCCTTGCCTTCTACACCAACGTATGTGAAGTTCCTGGGGTAACCAAACCTGTTACTCCCAGCCCCACCTCTGGGGAGCTCCTTCTGCTCAGCCATCCCCACCCACACAAGAACAAACCTCACAGGCCTCCCCAGGTATTATTCCACTGAGTGGGCTCTCTCTGCATTCACACAGGATCACAGCATAGACTTGGGCATTTGCAGGCAGCTCTGACAGAGTCAACAAAATCACTTTTACTGGAATTCCTTCCTCAGCAGAATTCTTTCTTCAGTATCCTAACCTTTAACAGGACACGTCTCTGCTCAAATGTGAAAGCTGCTTAAGTTTAAAAGTCAACCTTAACTCAAACAATACCTGGATAATGGATTGCAGACCAATTATTTCTCATCCTTCTTGTGTTACAGTTCCAAGCCAATGCTGAAAATTGCATTTTTGCTGCTCCACTAGAGATCAGTGGGTAAACTAATGTGGAAGCCAGCAGATAAAGGAAAAACTGTATTAAAATCTCATTCAAAAAAATACTGGAATTGGTCCATCTGTCAATTATCTGTTTAGCCAAGTAATTCAGCTATGATTTCAAAAACAGCAAGTGCATGGATTAACGCTGGCAGAACTGGGCAGATGATGACATGGGCTGCTCCAGGAGCAGGACAAGCAAGTTCAAGTGATTAAATGCATTCAGCTCCTCTAGTTACACTAATGACTGATTGTCTTTTAATCCCAGGCAAGGGGTAGATCAACTGTGATCCCACACAGAACCACAGCACTCACTGATGTGGTTACAAGCACAACGCTGAGAGCAGCCAAGTAAGTTATTCCATTCCTGTTCCTGACCCATGGCTGCTGGTCAAAAGCAATGTTGTCACTGGAGTAAGTGTGACAGGGAACCCCATTTCCCACAGAGGACAAACACAGCACCCCGTATTAGCCTGCTCAAACAAGGAAAAGCAGGTGTCAGCTACCAGAAATTTAATTAAATCTTAAAACCACTTTCCATCAAGTGATTAAGGTCAACTCAAAGCAGATATTTTGCATCATCTCCTACCCCTATAAATATCCTTAGGAGGAGTAACCATTAATGATGTGATGTCCTACACCTAGTGTTAGTTCACTGTAACAGTGGGTATAAAACAAACTGTGTTTCCCCTCAAGAGCAATAGCCTGGGGCTACAAATCCCTGTGTAGGATTTGTACACTGTGCTGACAACACACCAGTATCACCCTCCAGGGCTGTGTGCCCCCAAACCAGCCCAGCAAACTCCAGCCCTGCTAATATGGGTCCTCCTGAATATACAAGAAGAAACAGGGGGTAAAAGGGTAGCTAAAGCACACCTAACTTTTCATGTGACTGCATGAGAGAGATGCCCTAAGTATGCACTTCTGGATTTGCATTTATCTTTAATACTGAGGAACTCAACACTCCACCTGCAGCCCTGGCCTCTCCAGGGCAGAGTTAAGCATCAGCTCCTCAGCAGAGCAATCAGATCTTTACCCCTTGTCACTTAAGACTGATCAAATCACAGAGGGAAGTGACCTGTTTTCAAGAAAAAAAGACCATTGCTTAATGCCATGAGCCTATTTGAGACAGCTGCAAGGGACAGACTGAATGCCATCAGCACCTGCACAGACACAGCCACCTCACAGGGGCTAATGGCCAAAGTAAACCCTTGTGAGTGAGGCAAGTTCCATCCCAAAGCAGGACAGGGTCATTGTCATGTTCCATGCTACCAAATCCAAATACTGTCATTTATCTCTTGACAATATTATCACAATACATTTTTGTGGACCACCTTCAGCTTGTCCCCTGCCTGACACCTCTCTGCCCTGCACCACTGTGCCTCTTCCTCAGCTCACCCTGGTGGCTCCTTTCATTATTTCCAGCTGCTCCATTATTTCCAGCCTCCAGCACCCAGAGCTGAACGTGGGTGGCCTTGGATGTCTGAAATCCCAAACTGCAACCTGATTTCCCAACATAACCAGTCCAGGTAGGACGGCTGCAGAGCTGTACAGCCCAAACAGCTTGTCACATGTTGATCCTCAGCCCCCTTTGGGCCAAGCAGCAGGATGCAGCAATCCCACATCCCTCAGGCAGCCTAGCACACCCAGAACATGTTGGCATCTTGGGCCCACAGCTGGATGTGGGAATCCCAGAGTGTGGTCCTGCCTCCAGGCAAAATTTCTGCTTTTCCAAAGATGTTTGTAATTTAATGGCATTTTAGTATAAAACAAATAAAATTGAAATTAAAGAAGAAAGGCACTTTGAAGGAAGCAGAAGTCAGCCAAGAGGCTCCACAATTAGCAAGAGCCTCCCTCCTGCCATGAACCAGGCCGGGCAAAGGGGATGGAGGCTTTTCATTCCTGGAGGCAGGAAGCCCCAGCCCCCTTGCCAGCATTTCAAGCCAGAAAGAACAGATTTACTGGACAGTTACAGAATTAAAGGCAATATGGCACCACAACAGCCATGATCAGTCCTCTGCACAGTAGCAGGGTTGCACAGACCCACCACCAAGCAAAGCCCAGGCTCCCCAGGGAGCCCTCCAGCAGCCCCTTCCTGCACCCCAAGGCCAGGAGCTGTAGCAGAAGATAATTCTTCCCCAGCTTTAACATTCTCAGGTACTATTTGCAAAGCAAGCGAGGTCTCTTCTTGTGTTTAGAGCCCAAGCAGAGCACCCTACATCTATATTTACATCCTAGTGATCTGTTTACCACCCTCTGGGAGCAGCTGTTAGAGTACAGCACATCAGAGCATCAGCCCACTCTTCAATGGGAACAGAATTTAAAAAGGATCCAATTTAAAAGGCTACCAAATGGAATAACACCCTACATCTGCTTCTTGTGCTACAGCTCCTAGTGATCCACAGCAAGACTGGCCTGAGGAGAATCATCCTCCTCACACCTCCCAGGTTTGCTGAATCAAGCAAAAAACCTGGCAAGCCACCTGTCTAGGCAGAAGCAGACTTAGGTTTTTCTTGTTTAATATTAAACCTTTTTTTTTTTTCAAAGTAACAGGAAAACTGGCTCCCTCCACTAAGTTCAGATGTTCACTTCTACAAGAACATTTCTACAACTGCCAGGAAGTGATTTTTGATACATCCCATGTTACCAGGGGAGAAATAGAACTCTCCATGTCCAGGAGGTTCAGGCTGAACCCCAAAATCCAAGTGCCCCCTCTCCCAGCACAGCCCCCCCAGCTGCGTGGGGACACCTGCACCACCCTGGCCTTCCCTCTCCTCCATCCATCTCCTCCTGTTACTCCTCCAAAACAGCCCTCACTGGAGCACTTGGAAAGGGACAGTCCAAAGCAAAAACAGAGACAAAGCCATGTAATGGACATGTTTGAACTCAAAGACAAACTAAATCTCTTTAGAACATGCTCTCTTCCATAATTATTTCTTTGAAACGTGTTTTCTCTTTTCTGTCACAGCTTTGGCAGACGAATGAAAGGACGGCAAGCAGCCTGTGTGCATTACAACAGTATTTTTAAGTTACAGCTCCTTTCAAATGCACTCAGTGTTTGTTCCAGAAATTCAGCAGCAGCTGCCCAGGGGAGCTCGGCAATCCCACACAGCCCGACATGCCGGGAAGGCAAAGCAGCTCAGGGCACCCAGCCCTTGGACGATGATGGAAACAGGGGATGGTGCCCAGGGGAGCGTGCCCAGCTCACACACAGCGCCTCATCCATCACACAGCCCATCACACCACCTCGCCGCCATCCTTCCTGCACGGGGGATGCTTTGTTTTCACATCCATCTACACACAAAGCCTATTTCAAGCTATCTGCGGCGTCTTAGCAAAGAATTTTCCAGAATACATATTTGTGAGGTCAAACACAAGTGTGAGTACACTTACACAGTAATTATTACCAGCCCGCATAGACCCCAGAACACTGCAGCCTGCATGGAGAAACTTCTTGCTGACTTAACTCATGCCTGCTTTAAAAACCCCAACAGCCTGTGAACTCAGTCCAGGGCACGAATCCAAACCCTGTGAACACTAAAAACTTTGAAAGCAGATCCTTATGAATTAACATCCAAAAAAATAAAGCATGGAGAATGCTGTAACACTGGGAAAAGCAGCTGAAACAGTGCAAAGCTCAGAGGGGAGCACTTATTTGCGTGTATTGAGCGTCTATAGAATAATGTGGAGTTTAAAAGAGCCCAAGCGCTGCTCCCCGCCGGCAGAGCCCGCCCGCCCGCGGGTACCACCCGCCCCGCCGCCCATCACCTGCGGCCGGTCCCCGCTCCCCCTCCGAGCTCACCCTGGAGATGGTCAGCGGGGCGCTGAAATCTTTACCGCCCACCAGACGAAAGCCCCAAGGCGAAGGGCCACGCAGGACCACCGAGTGGGCCATAGCGGCGGCGGGGCGCTCCCTGCCCGCGGACTGCGGCAACTCCGGCTCCCGAGCCCGGCCGCAGCTCCTAAACGCCGGGACGGGCCGGTCCCGCCTCCCCGGCACTGCCCGCCCTCGGGGCGGGTCGGGGAGGAGGGATGGACCCGGCCCGGCTGGCCTTGGGGGAGCTTTAGCACGGATTTCCCCCTGAATCCTTTTGTGAACGGGGTTCGGAGCGACTACTCGCAGTGGTAAAGTTGTAGTACTTTACTAGTAGTACTAGTGCTTGTTTGTGTGTAGTAGTACTTTACTACTACACACAAACAAGCATAGGTTTGGTGTGCTGAAAGTCCCCTTCATCCTCTGCAGTGGAAGGAAAATGATGCAATAGGTCAGTAAACGTTTGGTTGTGACTGTTTTATTCATTACAATAAGTCTCCTGAATGAGAAAAAAGTTCAAGGAAATAATCCGATTTGGTTTCAGGCAGTTTGTGAATCTTTCACGGTCATCACTTGGGCAAAAAGATAAACTTATAAGAAAATATTCACAGACTCACAGAGTGGTTTCATTTGGGATGGACCTGAAATGTCATCTCAATCCAACCCCAGGCCATGGGCAGGGACATCTTCCACCATCCCAGGTTGCTTCAAGCCCCATCCAGCCTGGCCTTGGACGCTTCCAGGGATGGGACTGCCACAGTGTCTCCAGGCACCCTGTGCCAGGGCCTCCCCATCCTCACAGGGAGGAATTTCTTCCTAATATGCAATCTACACCTGCCCTCTGTCAGTTTGAAGCCATTACCCCTTGTTCTGTCTCTCCAGGCCCAAGATCCAAGTCCCTCTCCGGCTCTCTTGGAGCGCCTTTAGGCACTGGAAGAGGCTCTGAGTTGTTCCCAGAGTTGTTCCTTGTCTTCTCCACGCTGAATGCTCCCAGGTGTCTCAGTCTGTCCCCACAGCAGAGGTGCTCCAGCCCCAGAGCATCTTCATGGCCATTGCACCCCAACATTACTGTGTCCTTGCAGGGGTCTCTGGAGCAGCACCTGGCACTGCAGAGGATCTCAGTTTCCTGGTGGTACAGCTGGATCAGTGACTGTTGGAGCACCATGGAGATGTCCATGCTGCCAATGAGTGTTTAATGGGATGGTTTGCAGGCACAGAGTGGTGGGCAGGAGGTGGGGTGGGTGGTCAGCAAAGCTGCTCAGCATGTCCCCCAGAAGCTGAGAAAAAAATCTCCAAATGTCTGTAAAATTTCATTTTCTTCCTGGAATGGGCTGGACCAGAATATCCCACTTGAAAAAAAGACTTAACAAAGGATTCATTGTTTAAAAAGTCCAGTTTCATTGAGCACCTTCTCGCTGCCTGGTTTCTGCAAGTTTGATTTATGTGCCATTTACTGTGAAGGCTCTTTGCTTGTGACATGGGAAGGTTTGTGTGACTGGCTCATTGCTGTGCCCATTTTCTGGGCTTTGGTCTGGGACAGGGGTCACAGCTGTGACTTTTAAATAGGCTCCTGAGCTGTCCTGCAGCTTTGGGGTACAGCAGCATGAGTCTACATGCTGTGTCACGAACCTGAAACACAATAAACTTGGTTTGCTTTGCTAGAAAGGTGCCTGCAGAGGAGAGGTCCAGCTGCAGCCAATACCAGCAGAGCGTTCTCTTACTCTTTGTTCCTCACAAGTGCCTGCCTTCACCAACAGAGGCTACACAGGCTGACTTTTGTCTGGGTGATGAATCATACCTCCTTATTCCTGCATGATATCACCCAGCTTGCAGAAGCCTGGGAGTAGGCTGGTCTGAGGTCTCCTTGCTTGTGTTAGAAAATCCACTCAGCCAAACAGCAAAATTCCTCTCACAGAGAGCTGGAGGACTGGTTGATGTCCCACCTCTCCTGCTCTCGCTGTTCAGTGATGAACAGGATTCTCTGAAGGACAGAGTTAAAAATGTGCACAAATGCAGTGTGTCAGCATCTCCTTCCTCTTAGGAGGGAAAAGAAAAAATTCTTTCTGTGAAAGGCACTATGTTTACTGGAAAGTAGCAACAATAAACCAGAGAAAAAAAAGAGGAAAAAATTCAACCTGCAGTTCTGTAGAGTCAAACATTTCCCACTGCCATTCACTGGAGCTCCATTCCCTGGGTGGGTTCTGAACTTCACCCTGCTGTGAAGGGCAGCTCTGCTATGCAGCAAGGCTTCAGGGGTTCAAAGTAATTTGCTGGCAGACTCAATAGATGATCAAAACACAGAAATCCCCTCTATCAGAGTATTCATTTCAAAAGCAGATAGGAAACTGCTGGCTCCAAGGCACTTTCTCTTCAAGGCTTTTTGAATGCTCAGCCCAGATCACTCCTTGTGGAACTGATGCCTCATCTAAAACTTAACCCAAATAAAACAAAATTAGCCAAATAGGTATAAATTTGTGGGTGTGTTTATTCCAAAGGAGACTATATTCCAGAATATACTACACCATGTGGAGTAGAGGCAGTTTTACTACGAAGAAAACTATATGCCTTTGAATTGCTCCTGATGGAAAGTGTTCACATGCAGAGCAGCTCTCAGGATTCAGAACTGTATCAGGAACTAATTTTGCATCCCTCTGTCATAGATGTTTTTCCCCAGGATGCAGGGAATGAGAACATTGGCTAAAGGGGCCCATTGTTCACAGGTGCCCCATGTTCTCTCAGCTGCTCACACACCTTTTCATATGTGCTTTCTTTGAGCAAAGCAAACATGACTCTGCAGTCTACAAAGGACCCAGTCAGCTCTCACTTCAATCACCTGAAGTGGGCTCATAAATTTCTGGTTTTGTCTTTGATAGGACCACAGAATGGCTTAGGTTGGGTAGGACCTTATAGGTCAACTTGTTCCAACCCCCACTGACAGGGACACATTCCTCTAGAACAGGTTGCTCAGCAAGAATTTTTCAATTCTATTTTAGGTCATTTCCAAAATCTAATTGGAACTAACTAAGAGAAATTAACAGGACTAACAGCAGCTGAACCTTGCTGTGGGAGCAAGCCTCGACATCTAGCTGCAGTACAGTATTGCCAATGTGCTCATTCTTCAGCTGAGCACTGAAACCCTACAGTGAGCTCTAACAAAGACCACACATTATTCAAAGGAAGGTCAAACATATTCATGAATTCAATCTCATCACTCTGTTCACTTTATCTTTCCCCTCCCCAATATTTTCCTTGATATTTTTTTCCAGTATTTTTCCACCCCAAAGCCTTGTCACCTCTTTGTTTCTTTTTTTGACTATTCCATTCAGGCTCTACTTTGCCGCTGGTGACATTCTCAGTTTCCTTCCTTTGTTATCACAGACTGACTGGGTAAACGACGGATCTTTGTGTCCCATTTTGAATGAACATTCATGTTTTCCATCTGCCACCCTCCCAATATTTAGCAGAGGTCTGTGTTTATCTGAGAGTCCTGATAATGACCCTTCAATGTTTTTTTTTTTTTTAAAATCTGTCCATATAAGAGTGATTTAAAGCATCATTATGGCTTGGTAGTTCTTCTCCAGGTCAGGAGATTTTCTTGCTTGTACAAATTGCCATCAGGGCTCTGGCTGTTTCTGCTTAGAGCCATTTCAGTATCCATCCCTGGAAGTATTCAAGGCCAAGTGGGAAAGGTCTTGGAGCAACCTGGTCTGATGGAAGGTGTCCCTGCCCATGGCAGGGGATTGGAAGGAGTTTTAAGATCCCTTCCAACCCAAACCGTTCTGTGGTTCTATGATTTAAAAGTAGCTTTAAGCACCAAACTAGCTGTTAGCCTGTGGGTTGGCCTTTCCAACAGCCATGCTCCTATTAAAATTGTGTGTCAGAGGCTCATGGCTTGTGTTTGAAAATAATTTGTTGTGAATGGTCATTTGTATTTTTTAATGCTGGTTACTCCTCTTCATATTTTTGATTGAAAAAGGTCCCTGAAAGTGATGCTGATCACATGAATTCAAAATCCTTGTGGGAGTAAAAACCTCCAAGCAATGTTTCATGGCATTTGTGCAATTTGCCCTCCCAGTAGTCAGTGTTTCTCAGAGTACAATCTCTTTTCCCTTCTTAAATTAATTGTTAATCCTTGATTTTTCTCATCTAAATTGCCATTTCCATTGCCTGAATGAGTCCTTTCTGGTGCTTTCCTATCCCAAGAGGACTCACACACAAGAGATTCTCATGTGTTCCAGTTTATTCCTTTACTTAATAGTTTAAAAAAAAAAAATCCAAAACCTCAACATCCTGTGAACAATTAAATTTGAAACTCCTTACTTGGATTAAGTACAGGCAAATCTCAACCCTATGGCAGCTTTAGCTGCAGGTTTCCAAAGGATTACTTAATTTATAGGCTTTGCAGGATCTCTCAGATGTGAGTTATTATTTTGGCTTTTGAAAGTTCCTTGGCAGATGCCCAAGTGTTGGGAACTGTCATTCTGAATTCTGTTTAATTCATTTGTTTGTCTAAATCATTTCTAAGAAGTTCGTCTCATGAATCTAAGCATCCCACAGAGAAAATTCCAGCTGTGATAGAAACCATTAGGATAATGAAAGAAATCTCATTCCTCCAGTAGAATTTCTTCTCTGTAATCACATTCAGGTGAAGAAGCCAGCTGCCTCCCAAGGCTTTGGAGATTTAAGGGATTGAAGCAACCGGGTCTAGTGGAAGGTGTTCCTGGCCATGGCAGGGTGTTGGATCAAGATGATCTTTAAGGTCTCTTCCAACCCAAAACATCCTATGAGTCTATAAAAACTAAGAAACTTCATTCTGCATGGTCAGATTCATTTTTGATTTGCAACACTGTGCAGCAAGAGCAGAGTCACAAAAGGGATAAAGGCAAATCCTTTGCTTTTGTAAGATCTGTTCAGAGGGTAAAATGCAGCAGGGCCTGACACAAAATGCAGTTTATTCTTCTATTCTGGCAAATAGTCATGAGACAATATTTTAAATTATTCTAAGTCTCGCTCATCAGGCTACCAGTCACCTACCAGAACTTCATGTGCTGGGGTTTTGCAACCTGCTAAGCAGCAAGGATAAGTCCCTACCTCCCAAACACTGCAGACTAAACACAAGATAAGAGCCTGTGATGGATTTCCCGAGGGGAACACCAGGAACCGATGACACAGCATGGCCAGCTCACATCAGAGCTCAACAGCAGCCTGTCCTTGATAAGGGCAGCTCCACAGAAGGCTGTGCACAAGGACAAGGCTGACATCAGGGCTCAAAGAAAGGTCACATCACGTTCAAAATGTTACAAACAAACCACTTTTAAAATATATATATATATTCCCTTCTTACCAATTTTGCTGGAAAATAAATTGGTTTCATGTTCACACTATTCTCAGTCCCACTTTCCATCTCAGAAGTCAGAGCAAACAGACGAGCAAGTGCCTGTTAGGTCACGTCTGACCTTTCTCACCTTAATCCCCAGACTGAGGCTAATGCTGTGATGAGCTGGGCAGGTGGGGACTGTCCTGCTGCCCTGCCACACTCACTGCTGCCACACCAAAGCAGATCCTTGGGTCTTTTTCACCTCACCTGTGTAGCTGCAAGCCCGGAATACACGGAGCAGATGGAAGAAGCTGGTCTGTTTGCTTGGAAGGGGCATGACCTCCTCCCAGAGGGTTCAGCTGCTGCTGACAACAGGGGCAGGGTTAACCCTGGCTCTCACCCTGCACCAGCTGTAACCTTTTCACAGCCACGCCGCTGTCACCAATGAGCGGCAGTTGAGAAAATCAAAAGAAATATTGGCATAATATTGCAAGCATAAGATGAGATTACAAGTGATCTGCTTTTTCTGCAAGGCTAATTGTTCCCATTATGGGATTAAACTGATTGATTTCCCATCAGAAACGGTGCCTGGAAGAACAAAGTCAAAACCTCTGGTCTAATGTGAGTCACTTCACTGAGCAGCTAAACACTGAATTTTGTTGTTTTTTCTCTTGTGAAATCATGACAGATGTCAGCTGTTGCTATATTCTGCAAACAAATTTGGCACATTTTTCTTTCACACAGTAGAATCCAAGTAGTTGTACCTACCCAGCAGCAGAGCTCCCCAGCCTTTCCTGAGGATTTCAGCATTTATCACCCTCACTCTTGACTCTGTTTACAGTGATGCATCCTTTTTTGGGTGTTGTACGGCTCCAGAATGCAGACAACTGGAGAGAATTAAGCTGAATGTTCCCAATTTATGCAGGTCAAGGAAAGTTTGCCTTTTATCGTTCAGAGATAAGTACAGCAAACGAACTCTTTTTGAAAGACTGAGTTCCACGGATGCCAGCATTAAGATTCAGTGAACACAAAGGTTCCTGTAGATGGATTTCACAGAAGTTTTCCCATTCATTTCAGCCTTAAACTGATAGGGACAGAGGGACAAACAGTACACTAAGAAAGAGGGGATAAATTTTGTGATGTCTTATCCCAGTACATTCTGCCAGAATTCATTTAGCCCCATCCATCAGCTGCTGTCTCACCCCATGTAAAGCATTCCCACTGTGCTGAGGGTGTTCCATACTCCACCTGGGGGGAATCCAGAGGGATCAGTCCTCATCCTGTGTAAGAGGCTGTGCTCTGCAAAGTGCAAACTGCACGGTAAGGGCAAAGCAATGCTGGTAGAATAGCTCAGGGTGTGAGAACAGGACGTGAGGCGCACAGCTCCTGGAGCAGATCCTTTCTCCCTCCACTCAGGCTGTTCTTCATCACTTCCAGGACTTTTGCAGAAGTGTCTATAGAGGCCCAAGGCATCTCCTCACACCACGGTTCTACTCACTAATGTACATTTCTGTCGCATCTTAGGGACTGAAGGGAACATCCCCTAGAAGGACATGGAAAATGCAGTGCATAATTGGGGGTGTTTATCCTGGAGGAGAGAGGTATGTTTAACAGAAATCCCAATTTCCTGAATTCATTTGTTCATCAGAGGAGGATTTCCAAGAATCTTTCGAAAAATACTGTGCTTGAACTTTGAGGTGAAATGCTATGAGGTGCTCACACTGGACAGAAGATGAAGCATTCATCATCCACAAGCAAGAAATGAAGAAACTCAATAATACAAAATGAAGAAACTCCTTCCTGATGTCACAGGCTTTTGCTTACTCCTTATTTTTTTTGGTTACTGTAAAGAAACAAATAGACTAAGCCTTCATCTCACTACTAAGGCTTGCAGGCCAGAATTAAGATGCTTTGGTGTTCAAATCCTGCCATTTCTGGAAGAGAATCTCCTGGGCATCAATTGAAACCAAAAGCAGGCAAATAACATGCCAAAAGAATTTTAAATATTGCTATAACAATTCAAGATTGGTCTTCTGAATTACTATGTCTTGTCTTAGTTCTCCCTTAATATTCCTGAAGTTTGCACTTCTGCACCCAGATTTCACAAATATAACAGCACAAATTCCAAACCCTGAACACAGGCAGTGACTTTATTGAATAGGCAAAAAAAAAATCAAAGTAATTGCCAATATTTATGTTCTAGCACATAAGTAGGAATTCATAAATACTTGCAGGAATGTAACATATCAGCCTCCTTAAACAGCCATATCCTGTTTCTTTTGTTTAGTTTTCTGTCTTTGCAGTGACTGTTGCTACAACACCATCCATCACTGCTCCTTTCATCTGCCAGGCCCTCCAGCTGCCCGCCCACAGCTCCATACCTGTTTCCCCAGGTCTGAGCTGTCTGGATTTCCCCCATGTTTGTTGTTTCAGGGTGTAGATGCTTGTCCTTTGCAGCTGGAGCTGTGTGGGCAATGAAGGGACTCCTCTGGTTCCTCAGCATCCCTCCTGTACCTGCTTGGCCGGTTGCATGAGTAGGGCTCAGGCAAGTAAGATTGGATTTAGCAGGTTTTGTCACAGGGCATTCATACTGGGGACTGAAATGATGGTTAAATGGACACAGTCTAGGCTGAGACTGAGAGCGTGGTGGCTGCAGTCAGGGGACAACATGCATCAACATCCCTGTTCAGAGAAGTTCAAGCACATCTTTCCTCTGCTATTATTAGGTTCTTAACACATTAATTTTGTGGCTGATCAGCTGCAGGATCCTGCTGCTGAAGTGCTCCTCTGCTCTCCCCAGAACATTGTCCCAGGATATCTTCTGGAGCATATTCCTTGAAGAAACTGATGCTGCACAAATGCTAATTTAGTTTTCTTTTACCCCTCATTCCAAGCATCTGGTTACTGGGTTGTGGAAAAGCTGAGCCTGAAATAAACCTTTAAAGTATTTTGAAGGATTTGTCATTATTCAGAGAAATAGGTCTGACATTCACTTGAGTGCAAGGAAGTGGAGGGAACAAAATGGGTTCCTCAGAAACTGCCTCAGCCTTCAGCTCCATCTGGGCAGCTCATTTAGGCTGAGAGCTGTGTCTCATGATTTGGAGCAGGGTTTGCCCTTGGAGCTTAAATAACCTGAATGATATTTAAGAACCTGCAAGGCTGTTTGGTGATGTTGCACAAAACCTTATCTAGCAGCATTGCAAACTTTGATCCAAGATTCAGTGATGTCAATAGAAAAGATCCCACCAGTGATGCTGGGAATGTTGACTCAATGAGCAGTTTGGCCATTATCCCAAGTGTCCAGTGGGAACTGGACTCTCCAGGGATTCCACCTAAAAAAGGGTCAGGTCTCACTGTTTCTTTTTTTTAACACATGTGGCCCCTTATGTTCTTCAGCCTTTTTCTGCTTTTATTAGGAAAGGGTATGACCTGACTATGGAATAAAATGCCTTATGTCTGACAAAATAATAAAAATCACTTAAAATCTGAGGAGCATGAAAAGCAAATGTTATTTACATTAAACTGTTTGTCTTCTTCAAGCACAGTATTACACTATGGTAATGAATATATGTCTGTACTTGAATTTATTAAGAAAATAGCACCCATCTGCTTCTCTAACCAAGGCACTTAAGAGCCTTCTGCAAACATCAGCTCCAAATTTGTCCTCACACACAGAATAAATGATGTTTAACAAATAAATGAGACTGTGGCATCAAATGGTTAAATAACCAGTGCCAAAACAAAGTGTCGTGCTAGAAATTGTACCCAATCTCCTAGTTCACTCTCCTGTGGTTTAAGCAAATGATGGATGTGCCTGAAAACCCCACTAGGGACTGTGGGTCCTCTTCTGTCCCATCAATTGCCCTGAGGTCCAATTGGGTACACCACCAGTTAGCAGAAAGAGCTAATATCCACCAAAGATATTTCATCTGTTAAAAATACCACACAAAACAACACTTGGTTGCCAAAGAATAGGATATTTTATGAATGTTTAGGCATGCAAGGTGAGGTGTCACAAGATCAAACAGAACCTAGCAATTCTGATGCTCATAAAATGAGCAGAAAGGGTGAATCATTCAGCCTTTTTAATTCTTCCATGACTCTTTAAAGATTTAATATGGGGTTATGTTTTTTTAGCTGGCTTTAAATCTTCACAGTGCTCTAAAATTCTTTGTTTATTCTCAGCAACCCCAACGTTGATCTGTGGATGGTTCTGCTGAGCTTAGCCAGAGGGTGCCCTGCTGTGCAGCCCTGTGCCATGGCCCCAGCCTGCCTGTTCCCAGGAAAACCTCGCCTGGCCTAAGATCCATCGTTTTTCTTTAGTTCACCCCGAAACCTTTCACTGCTTCCTTCAATATCTTAATTTCAGCTACTTTTAAAACCATCAGTGTCACTGCCTAGGGAGAAAGAATACAAAAACTTGGCACAGGTGGACATTTACTTTTCTGTTTTCATGGATGTGGAGTCAGTTGTGCCTGTTCAGAATGTCTCAGGAGAAGCATGAATAGTTTAAACATGTGTTCAAGGAAGATTTTTAGTTTATGAGTCCCCAGATATTATTCCAAGTTGTGCTTTGGTAAAATTTTTCAAATAGGTGTACTATTGTTCTTCTAAAGGAGACTGAAAAAATAATTGAGGACAGAAGGAATATTCTTCAGAGTTCACTTTGCAGAGGAAGTGAAATTGCTGAGTTAGTGCTGGAGGCAGCCCAGCATGGCTCCAGCCCCTCACCCTCCCGGCTCCCCAGGAAGCCACAGGCCAGCCATACTGCAGCCACACGAATCATCCCAAGACAAGGTCAGCTTAGATTAGGTATGAGGCAGAAATTCTTCCCCATGAGGGTGCTGAGGCCCTGGCACAGGTTGCCCAAGGAAGCTATGGGTGCCCAATCCCTGAAAGTGTTCCAGGGGAGAAAGCTGGTCTAGCAGAAGGTGTCCCTGAACCTGGCAGGGGGTTGGAGTAGATATGCTCTAAAGGTGCCTTCCAACCCAAAACATTCCATGATTCTATGAGGGAGAGATGTATAGTGCTCTTGAAATGCTACAGAAAGCTCGAGCATCTTGGTGGTTTGTACACTGAAGCTGGGATGGAGCAAGCACATAGCTGAGTTAACAGCAGAGAGGTTTGTTTGCATCTGCAGTCACTGAGATCAACTGCTGATGACTCAGTTGGAAATGCTTTGCTGGCAGCTTGTCCCCAGCCAGCACACAGCCCCCATCCCCCCACTCCCACTGACCCCCTGGCTGCACACACCATCTCCAGCACGTCGGGCAGGGATGAAGTCCAGCTGACAACAATAGATACCACAGGAAAGAATCCCCAAGAGTTTCTGCTCCTGTGAGGGATTTGACAATGGAAATAGGGGAAGTCCCTTCGCTGGACTTGGCAAAAAAAATTTGGACGCTGCTGTCAGGAAAATATTCTTCACTGAATGAGTGGTGCAGCTTTTTAGGTATTTTCTGTATTTTTGTGACTGTGAAGACAGAATTAATGAGTAAGAGGCCCTTACAGCTGGTGTCCAACTCAACAGTTACAACATGCTGAGGGAAGCACACTTTTTCTTTCCTTTTGGACAACCAAATGTGGTATTTTTAGCCTAGCCCCACAGAGATTTTTCTTCTCTGTAATGATGTAAGGTTCCTGTTAGCTCATCAGATTTGGTTGCCCACTGCAAAAAGCTAAAAAGAGACAAAATTGAACACCCCATCATGTCTGAGCCTCAGCTCAAGGCAGGATGTCAAGAAGAGACTTTTGGCTGCTGAATCAATCACACCCAAGTGGAGGAGAAGGCAGGACACAGAACCCAAACAAACCACAAAGCCTGATTCTGGTTTGAACTGAACTCCTGCTAATGTATCTCTATTTATGGAGTTGTTTGATGTTAGACAAAATATTAAGCTACTTTATGGCTGCTTCATTTGAGAGGAAATATGTGATGACCTAAACAAATACCAAAATCCACAAATCATACCCAGGTGGCAAATTTATTGTTCATGTTTTTAGAAGCCTTTTTTCTGTAATCCTACTCATGGGCAGCTGATTGGCGGGGCTGGATCCCTGGCTGGTGTCAGCCTGTGTAGTTGTGTTCAGTGTATTTATCTCTGCTGATTTGTGCTAGCTAAAAATTTGCCCCATGTATTTTCATGTTCTAGTGTTGGTGGGGCTTGGAGCAACCTGGTTTAGTGGAAGATGTCCCTGCTTATGGCAGGGCGTTGGATTGACATGAGCATTAATGTTCCTTCCCATCCAAACCATTCCATGACTGTGATTCTTTGTAGCTAGAAATCTAGAGATCTCCCCTTCTCCCAGCTCCCACACCCAGCACTGTGTAACTCCACTATAAAGTGTTATTAGGAAGGTTTTTTCTGTCTTATGTTTTTTCCTCTCATAGGCAACCAAATCACATTCACCTAAAGCTTTCTATGCAAGAAATTAAAGTAATTTCCTTTGAACATTCATTTGAGGCATGTTAGTTTATAAAGAAGTCTAGTTCTCTTCCATCGCCCTTCCCAGGCACTTCCTTTGCATTCCTGGGTGGTGTGTCAGTAGGAAATGCAGGTGCCTCAACCTTTGGCTGCTGGCACCCATCACCACGGGAGAACAAAAGTGTGAACTTGTGTGCCTAGAACAGTCAGCCCAATGGTTTTTTTAAATCTCCCCAGCATAAAAAGTTTGCAGCTTCTAATTGTAGATGCTAAGCATTCTTAAAAAAAAAAAAAATGTTTCCTATTGATGTATAAAACACAGAGGGTCAACTCCTGATGTGCTTCCTGATGTATAAAACACAGAGGGTCAACTTCCTGATGTCCCCAGCATCAACCTGGGGACTTTTAACTAATGGCTGCTGTGCCCTGTCATGTATGGAGACACTTCTATGATGCTTTGTATAAAATTTGGGTTTTCCTTGTTGTACACATGGTCCCTTCTCTGCTGGCCCCCTCACTAAAAGCAACAGGACTTTTTAGGTGGATGTTCACAGACAGACGTGAGTTCCAGGTGATATGTCCTGCAAAGATGCCCCCAAATAATTTTGGGGTGTAGAAAAAATCTTTCTGGCCCATTGGAAGTGCCTGAGAATGAAGTTTCTGAGTGGGCTGGAGCCTAAATGGGGTTTACTTTTGCTGAATGCTCTGAGGGGCCCCTAAAGACTTTGTATTGGCTCAAGTCCAACCCATGTGAGCATTCTCGTCAGTGTGGCTTTTGGAGCAGGCCAGGAGCAGTAATGGATTGCTTGCGATATTTCCCAGGCATTTGCTTTATAGTCACTGAAGACAAAGTGTATTTGGTTTCTAATGAAACAGGGATGTTTCTCAGCATAATGAAGTTCCTGCCCTTGCTTTGCTTTTTGTAGCCCAGCATTACGTGACATATAAAACCACCCCATTTGTTTTGCATTGACTGGAAGTAAATTCCCCTGTAAGACCACCACTGAGCAGATATTATCACAGAGGCCAGCCCCACTCCCACATTCCTGTCTCCCTGGACCCCCAGCCCTGGCTTATCTCGCTGCAGGGCATTAGCAGCTTGGTGATGCTGGGTGTGTTCATGCAGTGTCCACCCAGTGCAGGCACAGCACACACTTCCTGCCATGGTATAATGGTGTATCCCATACAGGCACCAAGCCCCAGTTCTGTCAGGAATGTGTCACTCTCATGCCACAGCACATGTTTAGTCCTAATTTCCATGGGCCTTTTTCAGCCAGATATGCCCCATGCTCCATCCCACAGCTGGATGTGTAAATAAATGCCTGTAACATTTCTGGGTTAACACAAATGCATGTCCTTAGTTGAGAATAGTGCTTTATCTCATCCAGAAGCAAAACACAGCTATATCATAAACCGTGATCATAATAAATAATAAATCAGACGGTGAATACAATCATATGGTGGGTGTGAGTGGGATATTCTGGTTTGGGGCTTTTAGTGTAAGAAGATTTTTTTGTGGCAATAGTTCCTCTTTGTATGGCTGAGAGAGTCAGGGTTGTTCAGCTTGGAGAAGAAGAGGCTCTAGGGAAACTCATTGCAGCCTTCCAGTACTTAAAGTGTGCCCATTAAGAAGAGGGAGAGTGACATTTTACAGAGGCAGATAGTGATAGGACAAGAGGAAGTTGTTTCAAATTAAAAGAGGAGAGTTTTATATTTGACATTAGGAAGAAATTCTTCCCTGTGATACTGGTGAAGCACTGGCACAGGTTGGCTAGAGAAGTTGTGACTTCCCCATTGCTGGAACTGTTCAAGGCCTGTTGGGTGGTGCTTAGAGCAACCTGCCCATGGCAGGGAATTGGAACTACATGATCTTTAATGTCTCTTCCATCCCAAACCATTCTATGATTCAATGACTGTCCATCTGTGGGGCTAATGGCAGAGTGTTTTGTCACTGGGGCAGCTCTGTCGACCCTGGTGTCCCTTTGAGCCAGCTGCAGTCCTGGCTTTCCTTCCTGCCCTCCTGGAAGTAATTCAAGCCAGGACAGATGACAGGCCTGGCCACAGGCAGGAACTGGTATGTCCCCCTTCCTGGTGACTCCAGGGCCAACAGATGGAGACTGGAAGACTTGCGAGATGGAGAGAAGGAAGAACTGTTTTCCAGTTTGCAAAGCTGAGACATGTAGAAATGAAGTGACAGAGACCTGACAGAGGCCTTTGGGGACAAAAGCATGGTCCATGTCTTTCAAATTGCAATCCTATGAATTCATAGAAACCCATCCTTCCTGCTCCCTGTGTCCAGCACTAGTGGTGCCTTGGGGAGCCAGCACCACTTTGGGAGGAGCAGCAGGAGTCAGCCCAGAGGGAATGTGCCTGGAGAGGCTGGCAGCTCCTTCTGTGCTCCCTGATCTTCCAGCTGGGTATTTCCAAAGCACACAGAGAATCAAGCATGCTGCAATGGATGTTTTCCACTGAAAGCCTGCTGGCAGAGCTTACAGGCTGTGCAGGGTCTCCATTTCCTTCGGTGTCTGGAAGTCACGTTAGGAGCACCTGCTTCTCTTCACGGGCAATAACTAACATACAATCCTATATTTCTGCTGCATTAAATGAAGGGATTACTCCCTAAAGGACTCAATACAGAATTCCTGTGTTGTTAAAGATGTGCCAACATTTTATTCACAAATCTTTGGTTCCCACCAAAGTTAGTGGAAAGATGGCTTTTAACTTGCTGGCACTGTGCTGGGGCCCTAAATTGAGTTCACTTCAGGATAACCCTCAGGAAACCTTTTTTTTTTTTTTAATGTGGAAAGAATCATATATTCCACTTGCTGTGATTGGCAAGGAAAAAATATTAGTTTTTTTTTATTTTTAGCTTGAGGCTTTTTGCTTTTTTGCTCTAGGGCCAGGTGCTCACAAATGTATGTATGCTGGTCTACATTGTTGGTATAGTGCTACTATTAATAAAATAAATTAACCTGACCAGAAAAAATAATCTGATCCTGTTAAGAAACGTGTTACACAACTCTCAGTGTATTGTGTGTATCTTGAGTTGAACCCAACCAATCTCAATTCATTTGTGTTTGACTTCTAAATCTACAGCTGAAATTAAATTCAGGGCAATGTTCTACTGAATCTGAGTTTCTAATAAATTCATATAAATGTTTCATTTAAATGAATGCATCTTCAGCTTGATGTATTTTTTTTTTACTTTTGAAATAGACTCAGAGGATCATAAGGATTTGTTCTTTATTTATTCATTCCTTGAGCCTAACCATCAAAATTTTTGCCTTTTTTGTGTGTGACTAGCCAAAAGGGGTGTTATAAGTCTCAGACTGCAGCATTTTGGGTATCAGAGGCTGTTTTTACAGCAGAAGACAAGTTCAGGTTGCCATTGGAGTTGTTTATTAGGAATCCTGCCAGTTAAATGCTGAAGATATGCTTCGTGTTTACATCACTTGATTGTACTGGGCTGTGCTCACCCTGGCTAAACACAGTTTATTTCCAGCTGCTGCCCTCTCCTCCCCTTCCAGCTGTTTGAATTGCTGTGCCCTAGCGTGAAATGCATGGAGGCATTTTAACCAGAACCCCCAAATTCCTGTCACCACCTTCACGGTGGTGGCAGCTGTGAGTCCTGGCTGGGAAGAACAACAGCAAGAGGCTGGAGCCAGCAGCGCTGACCTCGGCTGCTGAATCCTGAGGAGCAGTGCAGGGAGCAGCTCCTTCACTGCCCTTCCCTGTGGCTGGAAAGTGCCCGTGGAATTAGTCACTCACGTGGCTCCTATGAGCAGTTCACTCAGCCTCTTTGCTTGCTTTAGTCTGGAGAGTACCTCAGTTAATGAAGCTTTGCCAATTTGTCTCAGCTCACTGCTGGCCCCATGCAGTGACTCACTGCTAATTATTTCTTTGAGGAAATCAGAAGTGGTTCTTATATGTGGATTTTTACTGGCACAGACAACACAGGAGTCTGCATTCCATTTCACCCAGGAACCCAGACATGGCAGAGAGGACAGGCCTGGACAGGGACCACGATCAAGGAGGGTGCATGGAAAACAAGCAGGTTCCTCAAAGGAGCCCAGTGGGTGCACCTATGGGCACACGATGGGTTGAGGAGGGCAGAGGTGCAGGGGGCCCCAGATGCTTGCCCTGAAAAGGCAGGGAACATGTCCTCACTGGTCACCACTCTGCTTGAGGGTTAGCATCCTTGTCAAAGGGAGTTTGCTGGCTCTGCTGCAAACATTCCCTTGTGCAAAGAGCTCCCTGCAGTCAGGCTGCTCTGTGTTGTGCCCAGTGCAGGACAGTCATGCAGAGCTGAGGCAGGTCACAGCCCTTTGCCCTGCCTCCTCCTCCCTCTCCCTGTGGGACATGTGGCTTCCTCCTGATAGAGTCAAGGAATTACTTGAGTTGGAAGAGACCTTAGAGATCATCTCAATCCAAGCCCCCTGCTACAGGCAGGGACACCTTCCACTAGACACCAGGTTGCTCCAAGCCCTGTCCAACCTGGCCTAGAACACTTCCAGGGATGGGACAGCCACAACTTCTCCAGGTAACCTGTGTTAGCGCTTCAACACCCTCATAGGGAGGAATTTCTTCCTAATATCCAATCTAAAGCCAACTTCCATCAGTTTGAAGCCATTCCCCCTTGTTCTGTCACTCCAGGTCTTTGTCCAAAGTCCCACTCCAGCTCTCCTGAAGCCCCTTTAGGCACTGAAAGGGGCTCTAAGATCTCCCTGGAGCCTGCTTTGCTCCAGGCTGAACAGCCCCTGCTCTCCCAGCCTGTCCCGAGAGCAGACTCCAGCCCTTGGAGCATCTTTGTGACCTCCTGTGGACCTCCTCTAACAGATTCATGTCTTCTTGTTGGAAGGACCTACACCTATGTTCTCATCTTCATCCTCGGCAGGAACACAGTGAGGCTTTCCCTGCCTCAGCTCTACACCCTAGTAATTCCCAGCAGCTCTCCTTGGGTCCCAGCTCCCTGCTTTGTTTTCCAAACTGCTCTTTAATAAAGCCAGGAAGACTTAGAGAGGCAGAAATGTACTTGAGTTCACCTCCAGACAATATCTTGCAGACTTAGGAGCACTGGGACCTTATTTCTGGTCTCTGAGGTGGACAGCAGATGTGAGCAGGGACTTCAAGCTCTCCCAATAATTTAGTGTAATAATGGTGTTAGCAAGAACCAAATTGCTAACTTGGTTGTGAATAAAAATAATCACCCTGCCAGACCATTGCCATGAAAACTCTAAGAGCAATGAAAACAGACTGGTCTGGAATGAAACCCACTCATTGTATCAGAATCATCTTGTGCATATTCATTGCCAAGTATGTTGGCTTTTGGGTTGTTTGACAAAATATGGCCTCAGCTGCTCTCTGCTGTTTGGCACCATGTCAGGAGAACATGGAAAACAGGGAATCCTATTCCATAGACTTTTAGAAAGAAGGTGGGAAAAAAACAGGAAAAGAAAGACAAAGGGTATTTTACATAAATTTTTAATATTTTTTTATAGTAGCAATGATGCAAGCAAGCAGTTGGATGGATTTTCTGTGATTTTTATTTCCTGGCTACAAATGAGATTTTTTTGTGGGGGAGAAAGTTCATAAAGCCTCTCTGCTATTTATCCCTTTGACCTCTGCGTTACCCCAGCTGTGGCTGAGATGACAGATATACATCCATGCAGTTGGAGTTGTGAGGTTGAAAGGAAAAGTGACTCATTCAGTATGAAACCCCCAGGAAAAAAATCCCTTCAGAGCAAGAGAGATGTTAGACCAGCAGCTGAATTTTAGCCAGTTGCTGGACTGACTTATGGGTTAGTGCTGTGTATCCATGGCTGCTTTGGGGTGGGCTTTCTGGACTGACTGTTTAGGGGCACAGGTGCTCACTTCTGTTGAGAATGAGTGAGGGGCAAACAAATCCTAGCTGCACAAGTCCTGCCGGGACACACAGCACAGTGCTGGAACAGAAGCAGAGTTGGATGTGAAGGGACTGAAGGAATCCTTGTTCTGTGCCTGCTGTGGGAGAGGCCCCAGCTAGTGAGGATGTGTGTCATGCAAGCTGGTCCTTTTTAGGGCAGAGACACAAAGTAAATGGACTTTCACAGCCTTTCATTGACAATTCCACTTTTTGGAACACTGGGCATGATCTCTCAATTTCTGTGGTTTGCAACTAGTGTTTGAAATCAGGCTTTTCCTCTCTGTGCTTTTGGTTTAAAAAAAAAAATCTATCTTTTAGGGAGCAAAAGTGGCATTTACAGCTCTCTGTGTAAATCAGTTTTACTATAACACTCTGAGGACAGCTTCATCCTCTTGGCCGCAGTTCTGTGCTGGGGATGTGTCATGTAATAACACATCCCCAGCTTAGTGGAGGAGGGAGCATCTTGAACTAGAGAACTATCCCAAGACAGCTATTCATCACTTTTGATGCTGTAAATGAATGGATTGGAAACAGAGCTGCAACAGCAGAAATGACCACCATCACTTACATTCCACCTTTTAATCCATTGATTTCAGTGCTCTGTCCTGATGTCTGGCAGTTCTCAGCTGCCTGAGCTGCCCGGGTTTGGGTATCAACATGAGAAGCCTCATGGGGCTTTGCCTGTCTGCCCAGCAGAGTGTTAGGATGTTACCACCATATCCTGGATCTCTGTAAAGCTGATCCTTTAATTTGTTGCTCTGTTTGATCCAACACTTACAGTATGCTTGCCTGCCCACATGCTTGGATCCCCTCATCAGTCACAGACAGAGCCCTCTGTCCTGGGCAGAGGGAAAATTGCATGTTAATGTGGAAAATACCGTTAATGTTGTTGAATTTTGTTGCTGTGGGAACAGGAGCTGCCCGTTGTGAAGGATGCCCAGAATTCTGTCTTTAAACAATGACATGGAAAAAGAATGAGACACAGGAGGCCAAGAACTGCTCTGTGGGTTAGTTTTCTGTCTCTTTTGACCTTTAACTATAAATTGTCCCTCTTATGACTGTCTCATAATATAATCTTATATCGTACATAATTTTTTATGCTCTTGCATTAATAAATGGGATGATGTATTTCCCTTCTTCTCTCTCTCTGTAACCTTCTGTGACTAAAGTACTTCATTGAGAGATGAAAGATACTATTTGCCTTCAGCCCAGATAAATATCTTGTGTTAATGTACTAATGCATGAGCATCTGCAGTCTGCACCCAGATGTCAGCCCTGATGGCTTTTCATCTTTCAGTCTGATGACTAGGTTGCTTTTATTTAGGAATGAGTAGGACTCAAAGAGGAGGTGAATAATTCTGTAGTTAATGAGCACATCTGGAGCTATAAAAAAGCCAAGCTATGAAGGAGTAGAAAGGTCAAACTGCTCCACACGTGTCCTGCAGACAGCAGGCTGAGCTCCATGGTGCTTGTGGAGGTACCTTGAATAGCCAGGGCTGATTTCCATCAATGCTGACAGAATGGAGCTCAATGTCATACTCAACTCCAGACCCAATGTTCTCTGTCCCCAAAGTTCTTTTCCACCACTGGGAACCACCCTCTGCTACGCTGGTTTGATGTGTTTAGAACAAACTAAGTTCCACAACTTTGCAGCCAGGCTGTGGCAAGGAGCCAGGTCCCATAATTTCTTCATTGGGGCATTCCCACCTGCACAAATGAGAGGCAGGTCAGTGCAAGGCCTTGATGCCCCAGTTCAGCTGCCATCCCAGCTATGTCAAGGCACAGAAAACACCCAGCAAAGGGTGGGTCCTGTGATGAACACTGAAAATGGCTGTTCCTTCAAAGCTGCTGGGAGTTTGGTCTTCTGCTGGCTTACAGCATGCACATCTGTGATCCCCAAAACACACAGCCAAACACTGTATCAGTAGAGAAGGAGGAGCACAGAGCTTGTGTTAGCTACAGGAGAGGTTTTCCAAGGCAGGGTGGGGCGATTACATCACGAGTCCCTGGCCTTGGAGCCGCGGGGCTGTGACAGCGGCGCTGAGCGAGGCCTGGGCCAGGCTTATCAGCTGGGCTGTGCCGGGGAGCAGGTTATGGATGGGCTCACCAGGGCCTGCCAGCACCAGGAGCGTCATCGCCGCTGGCCGCTTTCCACAGCAGTCTTGAGAATGCTTTTGACAAATTGTGCAGGGAGGTTGTATTAAACACACTGCCCAGCTGACAGGAGTGTCTGCTCAGCACCAGCTAAATCCATGCTGTGTTTTTAACCTTTTCATTGCCCTGTGTCGCTCCGTTAGCCGTCAGGAGCTGTGTTAAGTTGCTTTTTTACTTTGTCTCTCAAGAAGGATTTCAGTCCCGGACGCTCTGCTCTCTCCCAAGGGGTGGGAGTCACGTGCAGATTGTGTGTTTCAGGCTGTGCTCATGCTGAGCAAGTGGCTGATGGTGACAATGCTCTGGGAGAGAAGGGAAGGTCTGACCCAGAGCAGGGGCTGGTGGATCCTCCCAGCTCAGCGACGCTCCAGGATGCACACATAGGGTGTGCAGGAGACACCCGTCCTTCTCTCTCTGCATGATTCCTCTCTGCTTCCTTCGCACCTTCCTTACACAGCCAATCTAAAATCAAGGCCAGGAGGAGGGAGAGGGAGACGGTTCTAATCAGTCAAAAGAGGGATTGGGATGCAGGGAAATGTCCAGGTAGTTATAGGATGAACTTTGGTGTTTACTCACTTTGCCTTTCTTGAGAAAGTGTCTCTAAGACTACGAAAAAGAATAGTCCTGCTGTGTCTCAACTGTCTTTTCAGCCAACAGAGTCTGTGATACAACTCCTGGCTCACTGGTGTGAGGTCAGACCCAGAGCAGCTAATGCTGACTTCCTGCTCACCTGAATTCCCACCCAGAAAGTGACAGGGCAATTTAAATAAATTAATTTAGAAAGAGGTTCTTTCAGGCTACACAGTTTCTGTAGGTCCCTGGGGAGTGACAGGGAGCTCATTCTTTCCTGCTTATTGTTTCATGGCTGGCCTGTCAAAGTAGGAACAAAGGCTACATTTAACAGGAGCTGTGACAGCAACTGATGCCATCTGGACCTCATTCTGCTTGTCCCAGTGATTCACAGGGGCTGTCACAAACCGCCCTCCCTTCATGGCCAGCAGATTTCCCTTTCAACTGAATCAAAATGATTCTGTCAAGATAAGGAGAGTAACAATGGCATTACCTATCTGGATGGCTGAAAGCCTATTATTAATCTTACTAATTCTGTGTTTCACTGTCAAGCTGCTGAGTCAGTCACTGGTCTGTATTTGTGTATATTTAATGCTTTTAGGGATAAAGACAAGATCCTCGGGTTTTGCAGAACACAATTCCATTCTTTTACTTTAAAATAATCATGGCACACATCCTAAATACAGAAATACCCATTGTTTTCCAGTTGGGTTATAACAGAACTGTTGCAACTGTTGAATCTAATTTCTGAATTTTTTGATAGTTACCTTGTTACTACCCAACTACGTGTGGCAGATGCTGGTATCGCGTTAGATTTCTGTAATGAGTAATGAAATATATTGCTTACATGTATAGCCACAGTATGTTAGCAGAATGTGAATTTTTATTTCAGTTTGATGTGAGATAAGAAGTACTTGACTACTTGATTACCCAGTGCTGCTTCCTTGGCTAGCCAAGACTCTTTGAGGGTAATAACCATTCTACCACAGCCACGTAGAGCTACAGCTACCCGGAGGGGGAATGGATTTATTCTGAGCACCTACATCAAGAAAAGTGTTTATTATTTCGATGTTGAGTCTCAGCTGTGGAGGCTTTAAGGCTGGAAGTGGATGCAGGAGAATGCAGGGCTGGAGAAGGCATACAGCCCCTCCGCCTGCTCCGGAGGGTGAAGCATAGGCTGATCCTGGATCCGGCTGATCCCGGGTCCGGGCTCGGCGTGCTCCCTCCCGGCCGCTCCGGGAATGGCAGCCCGGCCCGGGCCCGAGCCGGAGGCAGCGCCGGTGTCCGGCCCCGGGCACATGGGTCCGGCTGTCGGTCACCGATGGCGGCAGAGACGGTGAGACCCGCGGGACGCACCGCCCGGCCGGGCTGGGCTCGGGGAGACGGCGAGGCACAACCAGCCGGGTTCATACCGATGAACAAAGCACAGAGCGGTGTTTGTGCGCTGGGAAGGGTGGGTGAGCGGCCAGAGCCAGGGGGAGAACAGCTCCAGCCTTCCTTCAGGAAGGGATCGCAGCAGGAGCCCTTGGTGAGGACAAAACCCAGGAGTGCCAGGAGAGCTGGGCAGCACAGGAGGTGAGGATGGTTCCCGAGGATGCTGGGAGAGCTGGGCAGCACACGAGGTGAGGATGGTTCCCGAGGATGCTGGGAGAGCTGGGCAGCACAGGAGGTGAGGATGGTTCCCGAGGATGCTGGGAGAGCTGGGCAGCACAGGAGGTGAGGATGGTTCCCAAGGATGCTAGGGGAGCTGGGCAGCACAGGAGGTGAGGATGGTTCCCAAGGATGCTGGGAGAGCTGGGCAGCACACGAGGTGAGGATGGTTCCCAAGGATGCTGGGAGAGCTGGGCAGCAGTGCAGGGCCAAGGCTTCACCTTGGCCACATCAGAAACCACATGGCTGCCTTGAGACAGCTCCTGTGAAAGAACGTGCCACACTGAGGCATGAGAATTCGCTTTGCACAGGCACACGGCTCTGACTTTAACAAGAGATTGGACAACACTCTCAGATACATCACAGGATTTTTGTGGCTGTCTTGTGGAGGGTCAGGAGCTGGACTCAATCATCCTTGTGGGTCCCTTCCAGGTCAGGACATTCTATGATTCCAAGAGAACTTTCCAGCAGCCCAAGAATGCCCTTTAATTTCTCTCAGCAGAATGATGCTGAAAGGGCAGCTCCAGGCCTGTGAGCCCTGCTGGGAGCTGGGCAGCCCTTGGCAGCCCATGGGCAATGTGTGCAGCGGGGTGTAAAACCACAGCAGAGAGCTGTGCCACGGGCTGCACCCTCCCACAACACTGAGCACAAATACTAGCTCTGCCCAGGGTGAGTAATTTCATTTTTGACTTCCCAAAATCATTACAGGGGCAGCAAATTAGGGCACAATATCAGGGTTGGATCCACAATTAGTTAAAAATAGCTTCATCTCTTGGGACTTGAAACTTTGTTAATTAGGGTCTTTCTTCAGAAATTATTAGGGGTTTACAATCTGTATAATCTGAGGATTTGTCTGTAGGGCCAAAATTATTTACCTTGTGATAAATTTCCTCTGTCATACCCATATGTTCAGTACCAGCCAGATTGAGCAGAATGGAAATGAAGGTTTATTTTATGATCTTTTAATGTGTTTCTTGAATAACAAATGTGAAAATACAATTTAATTTTTTTTTCTGAATTTCCATCCAGCTCTACAGCAAGTAAAAAAGTCAAGGGACATTTTTATATTAAAGCAAATATTGTTATTAGCCTGTTGGTTGCATTACATATTTTCCAAACATTTTATTTTTCTGTATTAACCATGGAGCTTTAAATCTTCATTAAGCAGAATAACTCAGTTCAGTAATTGCTAAATAGAGCTGAAGTGAAGACATACATAAGAAAGAGCAGACTAGAACATAAAACCACAAAATTACATCATTGCAATTATATCAGGAGTTATGAAAATGCCTATAAAGAACACTGGAATCTGTTCAAATGTCAGAAATTGTTAAATGTATATACCCTTTACAGATAGGCAATTTCATTTCTTGTAATGGCAGTTTAAATCCACTGCCTGTCTACTTCTTTTTTTTCTATTCTTCTTGATGATTTTCTAATGTAAGGGAAAAACACAGCCCATACTGATTTAAGCTCTTTGAGTTATTTAAATGTGCTTAGAAAATGTGGAGCTGAAGATGCTTCTACATACACTATTTACTGTAGAACCAGTCATTGTGGGAGAAATCTCTGCACTTCCCCAGATGATGCCAGAAATGAACTGTCTTGTGTATCCTATCATAGGCAGAGCAAGAAAAAGCATTTGCTCTGGAATAATGCCAGCAAACGAATGGTGTGACTTTACCTATGGAGTTGTAGCATGGATGTATGCAGAAGATGTATTTTCCCTTCCAGCTGCTGTAGTGAAAGGAATTCCCTGCCTTATTTAATACCTCTACATGAATGTTCATGCTCAGGTATTCACTGTTTACTTATGCTGAGTGTACAGTGCACACACTGTGCCTCTTCTTCTGCCTGGGAAGGAATAAAGATCTACTGTTCAAGTCAGACAAATATTTTTCAAATCAAGCAATATGCCAGAAAGGATTTCAGGAACTCCAGAAGTTAACAATTCCACCACTGCATTTTGCTGTGCAGATGTTGCTGCTCAGAGGAAGGATCAGGACTCATGCTGCCAGGGTTGCCCTGACTGAGCACTGAAATGGGGATTCAGAAAAGATGCTTTGCAGGAGCAGCTCCAAATCAGGTAGGAGAGGAGGCACCTCTGGGAAGAAGACTGACCCTGTCCCCCTCTGGCCTGCATGGCTGTGCATGAACCATGAATGATACAAAACACAAATGAAGGGATGTTATGTGAGAATGATGAGAAGCTAAAAGACGAAGTATTCAGCAGTTGGTGGGAAGATATGTTAGCTTTGCTTGGCTGGCTGCTGGCATGACTGCAGGTCATGAGTCTGTCAGAGTGGAACTTACACCTCTGATCAAATTCAGGAAGGATGCTGTCATCCTCCCTAGGATCTCAATTCTAAGATCTGAGATTTCAGAATCTCAGCACAAAGCTGACGAGCCCTCTGCACAAGCATTTTTCATCAGCTGGGTTTCCCTCCCAAGGTGTCTGTAAATTATGTTGTGTGCAAAGATGGGATGTGAAAAGCCAGCACAGGCTGATGCTGAATGAGTAAGGACATGGAGCTGAGAGTGCTGGATCCAGTCAGCAGTGAAACCACAGAGCTTGCAAGCAGCATTTGCACAGGCTGACCTCTTTAGCACAAAAATCCCAGATGCAGTGACCCTTTCCTCATGTGAGGAATCTTTTTTGGATAAACATACCTCAGTTCCATGTGGAAAACCCACACACATAGCAGGAGCTATGCCCAGCAGATGATTGCCACCTAAAGTGCAGTGACTGCAAATTACCATCTCTCCAGAGAGGAATACTTCATCCTGATCTGACTTCAGACTGATTCAATATGGGTTTCTTTAAGGTCTCTTTTTTCATCCACTAATTAGTAGCCTAAATAAAATAAAGGTTGAGATTTTTGTGGGCTTTTTTCATGGGTTTGTAATGTCTTTTACCCATATTTCTTAACTACATCTTTCTCTAAACCTAAAAGGAATAATGTGACTGGCTGGCCTTTCCTATTTCTGGATTTGATTTATGCTGGAGTCTGCAAAGGAATGACTTACAGAGCCTTTCCATTGGCTGCTTAGCCTTGTACAGAATCTGTGTTGAAATCCAGGGCATGCACAGAAAGGTCTGCCCAGTGCAGTGTGGGATGACCCAGTCCTCTTCCACGTTCCCTCTTGGACTTTATTATGCAAAAAATGTGCTTCTCCTCCACATGTTCCTCCTTATGTTAAAAGTGTCACAAGCTTAAATCCCTTGCAGGTTGCTTTTTGAGCTTCAGACAGGGTGATCTATCTGTGTTACTTCAAAGTCTTAATTTCTTTTAGTGAAAAATCACTTCTCTGTGGAGAACACAAGGGTTGGGTGGGCAGTGCTCAGAGGTGCCTTCTTGCCAGCCACCCAGGTGCATTCCACTTCACTTACATCCCAGCTGTGGTGACACAGGGAGATGGGAATGTGTCTTTCTGCAAAAATCAGCATCTTCCTCATGGCTGCAGCCACTTAGGGTATTTCCTTCTTAGTTCAAACAGGGAACACAGAGTGATTCATCATTCCTGCTAGCCAAGTTTACAAAAGAGGTTATTCATTCGCTAAGGCAGGGGCCAAGTTTTGATTAAAAACCACGAAATGTGGATATGGTTAAAAAATGTTTTAGCCTGTATTGCATCCTTTGCATGCAAATGATGGAGGTCACAGTCCTCAGAGCTGTCCACCCCAAATGCCCCCTGACAGATTTCAAAGGACAATATCAGAACATCATTTATAAAAGCTACCTCATGTCCTGCAAGCCCACTGGATGCTTAGCAAGGACTGCAGTCTGCATCACTACGTCTCCTGATTCTTTTGGGCATCCCTGGATAATTTGGAAAATCTACTTAAAACATGGGCAATGTAATTTTAAATAAGAAGGGGAGAATATGTGTCTTTTCCCCTCCCTACAGTCAGACCCCTCAAATTCTGTATGGGTGCACTTGTACAGTTTTAAATAAGCCAGTCAGGCAATTACCAGTTTTTTCTGTGTTTGCAGAAGTTTAAATGGCCTTGTGAATGTGCAGCTGGGCACGGCTCAGAGCACTGCCAGCCTCCACCATACCATAATTATGTTGAATAGGAACAGGAGCCGTCAGATCCCTCCCTGGGACGATCCTGGTGAGTCCAGCTTTAGCCTGCCAAGCCTGGCACAGGGACAGCTGGGGGCAGTGCTCTGTATGACAGACCTTTTCCATTTGAATGCTGTGTGTTCATCCCAGCTTAAGCCTTGTCTAGATTATCTGCAGCAGAATTTAAGGCATAAATCCCATCCTTTCACTTCTCTCTGTTGCACTTCAGTGTCCCCAAGGGGTGCAGCCTTGAATAACACTGACTTATTCAGGACTGCCTGCAGCCTCCCAGTCTGCTCAGCTCAGCTGCTCAGGGCCTCACAGGACTGAGTTCCCAAAACAGTCTATCAGCATAAAGCCTTTTGCCCATTCCAGGAGAATCCTGGCATGAGTCAGACTGCTCAGGAAACCTTCAGAGCAGGAGTTTGTTCACAGCCAGGGTCTCTGAGTTTTGCCAGAGGACAAAGCATGGAATAGTTGATACCTCAGTGTTTCCCACACTGGGTTTGTTCAGCCTGGGCAGGGCAGCCCCATGCAGAGACACCTGAGCTGGCCTGAGCTGGCTGCTGAACAAAGTTACCTGCAGTCAAGACAGCAGATGCCCAGTGGGGAGCAGTGGGAGCATGTGGGAGCCCACACAGTGGGCTGTGTGGGCTGTGGAAGTGCAAGTAACATAATGTAGCTTTTTGTTGCTGTGCACAGTGTGTTACTCCAAGAGGAAGTTGTACTCAGGTCTGTTCATGGTGAGGTGTGTGTGTGTCTGGCTGTTGCCTTTTTCCAGTGTTTGCACCTTAGTCCCACCTTCTCTTTGTGATGGAGACATTTCTCTAATGTTCAAAGGGTTTGATTCAGGATGGCTTCCTGACAAATGCTCAGGAATTTCGCTGTTTGGAAATGCTCTGTGATTTTGCTGTCAGCTGGGTAACAGAAAGTGCCAAGACCACAGGTACATCTGGCACAGGAGGCTTGTGCCAGTCCGTAAACCCTTCCCTCGCCTCAGAAGCCCCCTGGCTTCTGCCCATCACCAACAATACAGTTTGTATTTCCTTTGGTACACCAAATCCTCAGCTTGTGAGACACAGGCTAAAGGAACGCTAATAATTAGATGATACTTCAGCAGACAGCACCTCCCCAGCATGGCACAATCTTTTATCTACAGCTGAGGTAAAGACATTGCTCAGACTTTTGGCTAGATCTTTGAACAGCAGACCTTGGATGCTGGCATGCCTTGACTTCTGGCTCCCATCCTTGCTTTTCTAGGATCTGGTGTGATTATTTTTTCATTCATGAAAAAAAAAAAGGAAGCACAACAGACACAGCTAATTTTAGAATTCGTTCCTGTACAAGGCCTTTTTACACACCTCGGTTTTAGCTTCAGTTTCAGGGAGAAACCTGAGCTATGCTGAGGTCAGAAAAACTTGTTATCCAGGCATATTCCTGCCTCCTCCGTTCTGACTCACTGCATTGTTTTATGGGAAATCCTATACAGCATGACATAAGTACTCTTCAGTTAATTTTAATATTTCCTCTGCCTAGGTCTTGAACAACCAGTTGTAATATGAGAGACAAGAGGGCATCCAAAAGTACTTGTATGCAGTTTCTGCAGACAAGCTCTCTGCAAAGAGATTTTTACTCTACTTTAAAGGAACGTAAGGGCTTCAAACATCCACAGGATGCTTAATTCTCCTGGTTTTAAAGCAGGTCTCAATGTCATAGCTCTCTGGGTTCAGTTGTTCCTGTCACATAGTCTCACTCCTCTCTCTTGTCTGCAGTTGTGCAGGGTTTTTTTCCCTTTTTAAATACATTAATACTGCTGCTGTTGCCAATGGGCTCAGCATTTCCAGCAGCAATGGACAATTGGCTCCATCAGGCATGGGGGGAAGCTTCCAGCAGCTTCTTATAGATGTCACACCTGTAGCCTCCCACTACCAAAATGTTGCCACATAAACCCAACACACCTCTGCAAACACATTTTTAGTCCTTTCTACTAAAACAGAAGGAAAGCATCTATTTTCCCCTAATATAAGAGCAAGTCTATAGTAAAAATAGGTTAAAAAAGAAGCATCAGAACAGAGTAAGGAATCCGACTCTGACTCATGTCATTGTGTCTGAAGACTAATGGTGTTTTTACAGTCTCTAAAATGTACTGATATCGTTAATGCCATCACAGACTCACAGCTGGCTTCTGTCATTGATAATGACGCAACCATTTCTAAATTCACCCAATAAATGTTAACGTACAAAGTGTATGTATGTGCAGCATATGGAACTGTGTCAGTATGTTTTGGTGACAAAACAGCTGAACCCTTTTATTATGGTTTATGGTATTAGCAGTTGCTGAAAGCATCAGTGAAATTGCCCCTTATGTTAGATATTTGTTTCCCTATTTTCTATTTTTCTTATGGATTGTGCTTTGGTGAGTCATATCCCAAAACCTTGTTTTTTCAGTTGTAGTTCACTAGATCTCTCTTTAGAAAATGGACTTGTGATGGAGCGAATTTGGAAAGCAAGAGGTAGCTTGTTCATGGTGTCTTGCATGGTCTAATTAGGTTCCTGCTTCTAGCTAATATTGGAAAGATGTTCTTTTTGGTAGAGGTGACTGTTACGATGATTGGCAATGATGATGGTCACTCAGAATTAGTGTGAATGCTGGTTGCTGGAGAGGGAACATGGAAAGCTAAACGTTCTGGTGAGCTGGGGAAGGATTTTCTCTTTGTTTCAGCTCCACCCGTGCCTCGCGTCGGGTCCGTCCTCGCCCGAAGCTGTGCCGTGGTCCCGGGAGACCCAGTGGGGCTCCGGCTGCTCCTGCCCTCGGCGGAGCCCAGGCCAGCGTGAACCCATCACCCTGCTCATCCGGCCCTGCCACGGTCGGGCACGGACATTGTCTTCCTTCATTTCCATCATTTTCCTTCTGCTCCGAGCCCGCCACCCGCCCCGGGCTCAGCCGGAGCTGCTGCGCGCTGCCTCGGCGGTACCGTGAGCAGCGCCTGAGCTGCCGCCGGCCCGCCGGGAGCACGTCCAGCGCCAGGCGGGCTGTTCCAGGGACGGAGCAGGGTGTCCCAGGGTTACAAGGGTGCTCGAGCTCCCTCCGGATCCGCTTTCCACCGCGGAGCAGCCGCTGCGGGACCTCAGCAGGGCCCGGGCGGTGCGGGGGGCGGCCCGGGGGCGGGGCTCCGAGCGTGAGGGTGGCTCAAGGGGGCGGGGCCGGCGGGAGGTGGGGCTGGAANGGCCGGGCTCGGGGGGACGGCGGTTTGGCACGGGGGGCGGGGGTATCGCAAAACATTAGCGCGTCTTTGTAAGCGTGTTAGAGGTGTCACAGCAAAAACAGTGGAAGAGCTTGTTCCCCGTCTCCGTGCTGCTTGTTCCCCGTCTCCGTGCTGTTTGGGTTTGATTGGACTGGCAGTCCCGGTTAAATGACTGCCAGCTGACTTGGCCAGCTGCATTAACTTGCTGTGCGTGTTCCCTTCATGCCATAGGCTCAGCACACAGAGTAAGCGGTGGCTTAAGCTGTGTAGAGGTGTTGAAGCCCCACGGGTTCTGCTCACGTCTCATTTTATTTTACTCTGAGCTTTATTTTCCAAAAAAAGCCTGTCCCTGTACAGTTGTGCAGCTGAGCTGGGGACAAGCCAGGAGAGCACAGGCAGCTGTGTGTGACCTGTACGATGCAGCGACTGAAGCCTCGGTGGAAAAAGCTGTGCAAAGGCAGGGGAGAACAGCTGGTGTGAAAACTGAAGGCACTACAGAAGTGTTACCATAGCTCAGCTGGGGCACAGCAGCTTGGCATGTCATAAGATGGCAAAACATGCCTTTGACTAAACAGGAGTAGTTTTATTTTAGGAAACAAAGAATGTCCTTGTAACCTGGAAGCAAGGAGGAGAGAGGATATGTAAATAAAGACTATTTTTGGGACTGTCTGACTTTGTGATGTTTGGCATTTCTAGCCAATAATCATCCCTCTTCCTCAGTAGTAAATTAGTGTTCCCCTGAAGACATTTTTGTAACAAAACCTCTTGCCCTTTAATTTTATAGGTGCTTTGTGAGGGTGGAGTGGAGCTGAAAGGCTGCTGTGGCCGTCTTTACCAGGGTAATACTTCATCTTTCTGGCATTAAGGACTTGGAAATAATCCCACAGGTATGTTGTGAATATATATAGCAATCAATAACTGCCATTCACATTTCACAAGCAGAACGTTATTCTGCATTGGTGAATTGGCACTGCTGTGACACTAACAGACAAGAATGTGCCTTCTTGCAAATGCCATAATTTCTTGGGATTCAATTTTTTAATGTGACTAATCATACTTTGGGAAGCAGTGCAGGAATTACATACTTCAAAGAGAGTAACAGCAGAGGGAGCAGGGTTTACCAGTTAGCGTAAGAAATTTTTCACTGGACGTTTGAGTCAGGAATCCAATCTGTTTATAATTTCCCTGCTGTGTGCATTGGCAAACTTCCAAAGAAGCAAGCTGTAAACATAGATATTTTTCCTATGACTAGTTCTGATTTTTGTGCACGGTTTTCTATATGTCAGAGATATGAGAACATGGAGTGTGGAAGGGGGCATGTCCTAGGGTGATGTTAGACTAGAAGCAGCCCCTGAGATAATGATAACCTCTGAGGTAATGCCTGGTTTTAATTAAATTTCATTGAAAGAAACAGTTCGCTGACAGCAGACCCTTTAATATGAAATGGACCCCTCTTATTTCTGATCAGGAAGATACTTTTAATGCTTTATATGAGCAAATGGTAAGTTATGTTAAGTATGATGATACACTAAAGTTATGGCCTTTGCAGAGTAAAATGCAGTCTAAATATTAATGCTGAAAATATAAGCTGTAGTGGAAGACACCCAGAGTCTTCTTGTCTTCACCAACACTGTGGGATTTGACTCCAGGCTGCTTTATAAAGGCAGAGCTTGCAGAGTAAGATGCAGGTGGATTTGCTCTGCCTTAGACTTGTATCACTTTTGTTCTCTACTGCAGCGTGGAATAAATGTTCTTTGTTACGGCTTTAAAAAATTACTGGGAGCTAATCAAGATGATTATGGCTTCTAAGGTGGTTATAATTTATGTTAAAAGAAATGCCAGCAGTTTTGGAAGATTGTGCTGTGTCCTTGTTAATGCTTGCAAATAAACAGCTTTTCCTCATTTGCTTTTGGCTTGCCTTGCGAAACACAAGGCAATCATATTGGTGTTTTTGCTGGGTAATTATAATTGGTTTTAGATGCATATTAAATTGCTTTGTAAAGAAAGGTGGTGATGTTTGCATAAGCTGCTTCGAGTAAAACCAATGTGCTCTGGAGGAAGGGGCTGGGTTGAACACTGGTGCATCTGAGTTCATGTAGATAATGAATTTCAGCTCTGAATTACGTTTTCAAAGTCTTCAGCCAATGGTGTAGGCTTTCTTTCCTTAGTATTTAATAATTTTTAGAAAGTTTTATAGCTGCTATCGTGTGCTGGACTAATGTGCAAGACTTGAAGTACTGCTACAAGTAGATGGTTTTATGGCTGCTTTTCTTGGTTGGTATTGAGAGAGGCTCCTCCTTGGCATCATCTTGAAAATCTGTTCATAATTAAGCCTGTCTTTTGACTCTTAATAAGTAAGCAGCCTTGCAGGTTTTTTGTTTATACCATTTTCCACTTTGGTATCATTAACCTTGTTTACAGCCACCAGTACTGATAGCAGCTTAATGCCTACTTTTGAAGCTCCATTTTTTGTGGAGGGGAAAGGGATGAAGCCATCTGCAGCAGCAGTTCAGTACTACTTGGTGTGTCTGCAAGCAAGAAGATAGGGTGGAAAACAGTGGCATTTAGAGGAGCCCCAAACAGACCTGTCTCATCCAACAGTCCAACCTCAAATTGCTGTTTGAGGATGGACCAAACTTCAGAGCCTCAACTGTGTGTGCACCAAGAACTCATCACTGGCCTGAGGTGATCTTGAATTAGTGATTTGCTTGTTGGATTTCACCATAATATTTAAATGTGGATACATATGGAAGCAGCTGTTTTCAGAGTGCTTTCCCAGGTGTCTTTAACAGCACAGGCAAGCACAGAAGAGGAGACAGGCTGTAACCCTTACTTGTGTCATCAGCTTATATGTTGTGTTCCAGTAGCTCAGAAAAATGGTAATCAGATGTTGACAGTATCTGGTTATGATACTTTGTCTCACCAGCTTTATTCCTCTGCAGCAAATTCTGGGTCTGTAAACATGGAACCAAACCAGAGAGCAGTACTCTGCCTTAATTACTTAGAAGAAGCCATTGCTGTGTGCGCTGAAAAAATTTTCCCCCACCTAGTCTTTGGAAAAAGAGGTGACTTTGTTTGTAGCAGTTTGGAGCAGTTGCATCCACCCCAGTTCCCCACCTCCCCTAAAGAAGCCCCATAGCAAAGGGAGTGCTGTCACCTTTAAGTGTGGAGTGGAGAACACTGTTGGTTTTTTTCTGGAGTTCATGTGATCAAAAAGAGTGTTCACATATGAGTACAAGTAACACTCTGGTCTAATTTTCCACAATAAAGGGTATGACTTGTATTCTTTATGTTGTACAGACTGGTCTTATGTTGGTTCCACTTAATTTAATTCTCCTGCATGAGAAGTCTGTGAATTTGGAGCTGGATGAAGGACTTGCTTTTTTGTCCCTGTTTTTAGTTAGGCTGTCAGGCAAGTGGAGTACTCTTGTACTGTGGTGAATAAAGGAGACTGTAGCATATCAGTCTGATCAGAAATTGAGTTCTAAAGGCACTGGATGAGTAAGAGGTATTTATTTCCTCTTCTGACCTGAAGAAAGTCCTCCCTTCTGGCTGGGAGCTGGCATATGTTCCCTGTGACTGGATATGAAATTCAGAGTGAATGAGGAGCTGAGAACCGTGGTAGATGTGGAAGCAACTCCCTTTAATAGGTCAGGTCTCTATTTTTATATCTTGTTAACTATGAGGTTTTCAGAAAGCTTATTTAATAAAGAATTTAGTCTAGCCTGTGGAGAAAAATTCCATCCTTGTGTATTTTGTCTAGAACCTTTTTTCCTTCTGCCAGTGTTCTCTGAGCCCGACAGCACTCTTTCCATAGGAATTGAGTAAAGAAATATACAGTATACTGTAAAGAAATTAAAAAAAAACCACACAAAAGAAAAAGCCAGAAATATAGGCAATATTTTTCTTACAAAGGCTTGTTGTCTGGCATTCCTATTTAAATAAAATATACTGGCTTTACAAACATTTCTCTCCATTATTGAGGCATGACCTGCTCATGCCCCTTCTGCCCCTCTTGCCCTCTTTGTTAGCAGATTGTTCAGCTGGAGTGGGGTGGGCACACGTACGTGTTGCTGTACACACACACTCCTGCCAGCCAAGACTGGATATTCAGCCTCCTGTAATTCATTATTTGTGCTGGTTTTCCCAGGAACAGCTGTGAAAAGAATGTACAAACAATCTGCCAAACCTGCAGCCAGGTGTCCTGCTTGTTTGAGCAAGAGCTGCTTTCTCTTTTTACTGATGTCTCTGTTTATTGACTCAAGTAAAACCAAGTAGGATGGTAAAGCTGTTGAAGATCTGCTATAAAGACAAGCTGGTAGCTGTAGTAAGTGTACTTCTTGGCAGACTTCCTCAGCCATGACAGAACATGGTGAGGAAGTGCAGGAGAATGTAGAGTTGTGTTGTTTTAACTGGAACATTCACTTCTAATTGTTCTCCCAGGCTTTATGTTGTGCATCCAAAAAACCACTCCATTAAATGATGGCAAACTATTCAGACGGACAGATGAGGCTTAATATATCCAAATTAATGTACTTCCCAAGTGCACTTGACTTGCTGGGCTTTCTGCTACATCACTTACTGTGGCTTGTAATATTGGCAGACCTCTGCATGGCACTATTCATTCAGCTTTACTCATTGCTCAGATTACCCATGTACTAGTTCTTAACTAACTTAAACAAGCAGTTTGGGAATATGTGGTTTGCAGGAGGGTGAGAAACAGAAGAGAGAAAGGAGAAGACTTTTTATGATACTGTGGGACATTTTCCTGCTTACTCATGTTTGCAAACTGTTGTGGTAAATGATTTTGATTCCTTGTGTAGCCTTGTAAAGCAATCAAAAGAATAATTTTAAAATAATAATCCTGCCATGTGATAATACACAACAGAGGACAGAGTTATTTCTAGTATATTTAGTGATGGTGGTGTCACTGAGGGTGTATTTGATGTTTGCATCTGTAGCAGTGGTGAGCCCAATTGAGGGTGAGAGCTTCAGTTGTTCTGTGGGCTTGAAAATCCAAGAAATAAAGAAATATCCCATTGTCATCTTTTGCCTTATGGATATTTTATCTTTTGGAGGCATATGTGTGGAGCCCATAGGGAACAAGTGAGAGTTATCGCAGAATTATCTTGATTCCTTCCTTTTGCTGCATTGCTTGACATTTCAGGACCCTCCGTGCATTTTCCTTTCCTTCCCCCCCTCCATTCCCCTTTCTCAGGTTGATTCCATTTTGCCCCCAGTAGATGCATTTTTACTGTATTTGGAGTTACTGGGTTGCACGTGGTAATTTTGAGTCACAGTTAGCCCAGTTACATTGAGTAGGAAAAAGAAATGCTTCCTGAGTTGAGGTGGAGAATTGTCACCTCCCTTCTGACACTGTGCCAAGGGTGTGCCAAGAGCTCCATGTTTGAGCAGCAGTGCTCCTACATGAGGCTGGCATCGGGGGCTGTTCCTGCTTGGTGGACAGGCAGCTCTGGAGTGAGCTGAGCTGTGGACTGATCCAAGTGCAGTGCTCCTCACAAATCCCCTGGAGAAGGTGTTCTGGTCATCAGATCTCCCAGGAGCTCTTCTGCGTGCCCCTTGCATCCCTTGCTTCACTTGACCCCATCTGTTCACACTGGCTTTCCTCCCATACCCCTCAGGCTGTGCTTTTGGAAGTGGAACAATCTGCTTTCAACATCCATCTCTGGGGCTGGATTTCTAAACTGGCACAGCCTTTGAAATACAGAAGTTATAAGGGCTGTGCCCAGAGGCCAATATGCTGAGATAATGCATCTTGAATAAGCAGAGCTGGAAATTTCACTTCTAACTTTTCCAACTGTTGCTGCCACTTCTGCACTACAAAATGTTCTATTTCTCTATTTGGCTTTCTCACTATTTGTGTTTCTAGACAGCTTTTGAATAACTGAGTTTTATAGAATGCTATAAACCCATTTAATTTAGACTTTTATTATTATTATTGGAATATGATTTTTGTGGGTCTCATATTTTCCAGCTCTAGTTATGTCTGACATGGAAGGTGCTGAACTGCTCTTGCAAAAGAGCTTGTTCTCACTGTCTCAGTGGACAATATATTGTTTCCTTTACTTTTCTCATGTGGGCTTTCAAGTGTCTTCTATGTAAATCCCAAAGACTATGCAAGGTAGCATTTGATACTGTTAAGTAACAGATCCTGTGGTTGAAGAAGAGTTTTTTTGAGCGTTACTAAAAATTCAGAGTCTAAATAATTTTCATGAGGGTAAAATGACTGAAGAAAAAGATTAATGCTTTGGCTTGTTTCTTGCAAATAAGTTAATTATTTTTATTCCTCCTTTTAATTTTTTACAGGTTTGAGGTATCTGGAAGATGAAACCCTGGCTGCAGTTGGTGTTCTTCCCTTGTGTTTTCCTGATCCAGCACACAGAAGCAGAGTTCTTTACCTCCATAGGTGTGGAAAGAACTGGTGCATGATGTTGTGATGTGATTATTGTGATTGCTAGAACTGTTAAAGTTGTCAGCTGAAGCATATGGCTTTCTTCACGTGGCCCTGGCCAGCACTGTGTCTATTAGGAAAAGCTGCTCTTCTGCAGCATCATTGCCATTTGTTTGCAGTTGGTTGACTTAGAACACTGACCAACATGATTCAAGTTTCTCTGGGGCCTCTGTCAGTAAAATAAGATGGAGCCTGTGTTCTTCTAGGATTTGTGCATCTGTTGCCATCTTGAACAGAGCATATCACCTTATGCTAAAGAGCTTAGTCCTGAATTTGAGTTATGAAAATGATTAAAGTGGTAAATATGTCAAGTTTTTTTTTCCGCAGCACCCGAAATCTCCTGTCTTCTCAAAAAGTTGAAGTTAGATGTCAGAAGGAAAAATCAGTAACTCCCTTACATTGTGTGTTTCGCTAGGCTGAAGTAAATCCCAAAGAATTTGTATTGTAATAAGTCTGTAAAATAGTTTGATTTTGTTAATTGGTTTACAAATCAACAGAAAGACCAGTTGTTAACTGGTCTAACATTTTCTTGTTGAGCAGTTTGGGGACTTCCCTTCCATAAGGGCATTAGAGGCTGATTAACTGCTACTGGCTGTTCTCCAGAATGTCCTTTGGGTCAGTGGAGCTGTTTCTGAATGGAAAAGCTCAGAGCTCCTGGTGGGTTGTTCTGCACCACTGTGTGGAACTGCTCAGCCAGAGTCCTGCTGCCAGCCTCCTCACATGCCCTGTGGCTGGCTGAACAATGCCTAACTGCATGTGTATTATTTGCTTCTGATTTTTCTAAGTTAAGTAGCATTTTATACAAAGCGTCCATGAAGGTTCACCTTCTCTTTATACTTACCTATTTCTGAACCTTTCTTAACTCTGAAAATAGCACATCCTGCTGCCTTTTATCTGCTTAATCATGCCTCATTCATAATTACTTTGGAATGCTGGAGCTGTGGTTGTACTTAGGAATCTCATCATGCTCTTTCAGTTTGGGCTTTGAAAAGCCAAGTTTGTCATAGCAATTAGGACTGATATGTTAGCAATTTCCACTAGTGCTGATCAGGAGAGTGTGTGAGTCTATGATTAGTCTGAAATTCCTCTCTGTGTAATGTTAGGTTGTTTCCATAGTTACCCATATTGTAAAGCTGTAACTTTAAATGATGCCAGTGATTACACTAGTAATTTGTTAGTGTGACCTAATCTGTATCCATATGTAGAACAGATGCTTTGGCATTTGGATCTTTTTGCTTTGTCTCCATAGCTGTATTAGTGTCAAACCTTTCTTTCAATTGTCTTGTATGCACTTGTAATACTAAAAGTAATTCAGAGGCAGAGGAAAGGTCAGAGCAAAGCTACATGAACTGTTGAAGCTTGGACTTAAAAGCCTCTTGAAGCATTTGAATGCCAGATCTTTGTGTCTAATGGCTTTTGTGGTTTACAGACATTGAAATGCACACCCTTAGTTTGTTTGTTGTTTGTGATGGTTATAATAGCCCTGGAGCATTTAAGATTTGTCTTCTGTGCACTTGGGAATTGTTACTTTTTTAGGTCTGATGAATATTTTTCCTACTCTTTTTAGGTCAAATGACAGACCTGATTTATGCAGAGAAGGACTTGGTTCAGTCTTTACAGGAATATATCCGAGCAGAAGAGAAAAAGCTCTCTCAGATTAAAAGGTAGGGGAGATTTGTGGAAGGAAGGGTGACAAAATGGCTCATTTGTGTTCAATCACACCCCACCTTTGTTACCACTCTCTGATGCTAAATCTTGTTGCTATTTCCTCAGATAATCACAGGGAGAGGATAGGTACTAACTCAGTTTAATTTATTTCCATTAACCTACAAGGGTCCCTGCTTCAGATATCACTTAGAATTTGCTTCTTTAGAAATGGTGCTCTGGTGGGCTCTCTCCACTTTGCCCTGTCCTTGTACCATCACAGAGGGGACACATGAGAGTCCTATCAGGAGTCTTGTCGTAAGAGCTGAGTGCCTCTGTGTGCCAGTGCTCTGTGCTGCCTGTTGTTTCATGCCATCAGCCCTGCTTACAAGAGCCAAGTGTGCCACTGGCATTTACCAAATCTCTGGGTTCCTTTCTGTGTTGGCTTTGCCCTCAGGGACATTGTCCTGCCTTGTTCTCTTCAGGTGCCAGCCTGGCTGCAGCACATTTCTGATGTTGTCCCGATTGCTTGGATCACTTCAAAGGCTCTTGCTTACAACTGATACTTTGTGTCACTGAGGAAGATGGTTAATATTTGTCTAGCCAAAGGCAATGTATACTAGGGTGTGACAGGAGGATAGTCTAAATGAGGTCCAGGTTCAGAAGAGCCAAGTGCCTCTAGAAGGGGTCATGCTTTCCAAAGAACTTTTGAACTTGAGGCTGTATGTGTCAATCTGACCTTCCTTTGGGAGTGTAGGATGAGAATAGAGCTATGGTGGGATGGTAGGAATTCTGGTCACATATACACAAAATGTTCTTTTCTTGAAAAGCTGCCCTTTGGAGGCAAAGCAATATCCTCTTCAAGTGTTGGTAAAGAGAGTATCTGTTCAATCTATAACTAACTGGTATTTTCAAGGCTCATTACAACTGAGATGCATGCCTGCTGATATTAGGTTTAAAATACTAAGCAGGGTAATATTTTCCCGTTGAAAGAGACTATTGTAATTAAACTCCACTTTATCCTTGTGAACTTGAAAGGTTGAAAGCCAGTTCTGACAGTAAAAGCAGCAATAATTTGGTCTAGATGTGTAATTAGAATGATTTAAGAAGGAAGATGTGCATTCATAAATTGTTCTCAGGCTGAGGTGCACACTTCTCATTCCAGCTGGGCTGAAAAAATGGATATACTGACCAGCAAATCAGCCTCTGATCCAGAAGGCTATCTGGCACACCCTGTGAATGCCTATAAGCTTGTGAAGCGTTTGAATACTGACTGGCTGGAATTGGAAAACCTGGTTCTTCAGGATACAACAAATGGTAAGGAGTTACAGGGGACTGCTGTTGGGAGGCAGCCTTGTGTTCTGGCAAACCACAAGCTCGGCTGTGGTTTAAATATTATTGCCAAGTTTGTTTGAAAAGCAGCTAAGGACTTGCCATGTGTGTACTGATGACCCAAGTGAGTGAAACTTGCAACTGAAACACATCTTAGTCAAGACTCAGAAACTGTTTTATTTGGGGAAAAAGGGAGAATGGGATGTGCTTCAGGCTGTGGTGGTAGCTGTTGAGTGTTGTGTTCTCTTGTATATAAACTGCTTCATTTGCTTTCCTAGTCTGTTGCTTCTTTTGATGATCATTGTTTTTTGACCATGTTGATCAGAGAATAAGATTAAGAATCAAAATGAGTCCCATGTTGAACTGATGGAGAAATTTGTATCAGCCCCAGCATTAGAGTTGGCAGATGCTGTAGTCTGTCAAAACCAGGATAATATATGGTTGCTATCTCTAAACCTATCCTTCTAAATCAAATGCTTCCAGTACTAATCCTTGGGTTTGCATCATTTTTTCAAGCGTCTGCCTGAATTTGCTTGTTGCATACCTTTAAGCAGAGGCTTATTTTTACTGGACTCTTGGAAAGTGAGGGAGAGGTGGTTATGTTTTTCAGGCAGAACACCACATGTTTTCCCTTTCTACTCTGCATATGCTGAAGTTTAGGTACTTGAAAGTTTTTTCCAGACAAAGCTTTTATTGCCTTTTGGAATAGTTATCCTAGATGGAAATAAAATACTCAAGTGTATTGAATACGTCTGTCACTAATTCTTTTTCTAAAAGCTTCTTTTCCCATTTTGGCTTGCTGTAGGACTAGAAATGGTTGGGCTGTTTTCCTTCAGTTGATGGCTTCCTCTTCTGCCCAACCAACCTGCTGTGTAACCCTGATATGTTTACCTGGTACATTTAATTTTATTTCTGAATATCACCTGGCTTTACTTGTCAGGTTTAACTGCGCTAGTGAGGGGATCCTGGATCAAGGTCTCTGTCCCTGGAACTGAGACTTCAAAAGCTCTTGTGACTTCAGAGGTTGGAATACAGAGTTGGAGATGATGGACCAGTACTACAACCTAAAATTAGTTGTCTCTATGGGTATTGCAGGAGATCTGATGAAAGCTATTAAGTTTTCATGTCAGAAAAAGACATTACAGGAAATGGAGATCATTAGATTCACATTGTACATCAGTAATTGCGTGGCACAAGAAAATTGAGTTTAGCTATTTATCCTTTATTTTTTACTCATGAGCCGTATTTCTTGAAAAGGGACAGAAAACAATGTGTTTATAACTTTTGAGCCTAATAAGAGGCTTTAAATCTGGGTTATTTGAAACTCAATTCTCAACCCAGAGCAGATGTTTCCTTTTCTGTGTCAATCTTGTGCTGATATTTATTCAAGCTCTGGAAGTAACATCTTTCCCTTTTACTGCAAAGGCTTTATTGCAAATCTGACAATCCAGCGTCAGTTTTTTCCAACTGAAGAAGATGAGACTGGAGCAGCAAAGGCTCTGATGCGCCTGCAGGACACCTATAAACTGGATCCTGAAACCCTCTCTCGAGGGAACTTGCCAGGTCAGTGCACCAAGGTCTCCTCATCCTTAACATCCTCAAACTCTCTCTGAAAGTCCTTCATAAAATGAGGATTAACTGGTTTTGCCACAGAGATGTTTCAGAAAGTTTCAAGAGATACTGGGATGTCTGATATTTAGCTGAGTCCTGATGAATGTTTGTTGCTGCTGCTTATGGGGCACCTACTGAAACAGGTTATGGTGGCTACCAGCATGGTGTTTACAAGCTGAACAAGCTTCATTGGTGTGTGGGTAGATGAGCTGACACAGTGTTTTTAGTTATTGTAAGTATTAATAGCGATTAATAATTAACTAAATTTTAAGTCTTATATGTGCATCTTCTGAGCTGGAGCGACTGGAAATCAGTGCAGTCACACTCAACTGGACACCCAGTTTGTTTAAATCAACATCAGCTTGCTTATGTACAAATATAGATTACAGTAAAGAGAAACAAGCTGGCTGTGCCTGTAGTCAGCCTGTAGTCAGGCTTCTCTGGTCATCTAACAGTGTTAATCTGTAGGTTGGGTGAAATCTGTTAAGATGTTAGTCTGTTCTTCCTTCGTCTACAACAGAAAACACAATAGCTTACCACTGTAACTTCTGTTTAACTTCTCTTTGTTTCCAAAGGAATGAATTAGAATAAAATTAAGGTAGAGTTTACTCTTTAATTCTGATGGTGATTATTTTAAGTTCAGTACTAAAGTGATGTCAAAGCACTGTTTCTAAGAAACATTTTCGGATGGTAAAAGTGTATTTACAGATACTTCTTAATGTGTCCCATGTATTTAAGGCAAAAGTGCTTCTGTGCGGATTGCTGAAAGCTATCTTTTTGTTTTTAGGGACAAAATATAGATCCTCCCTGACAGTTGGTGACTGCTTTGGCATGGGGAAGACAGCCTACAACGATGGGGACTATTACCACACTGTGCTCTGGATGGAGCAGGCTTTAAAACAGCATGATGAGGGGGAGGATACAACAGTCAGCAAAGTAGAGATCCTGGATTATCTCAGCTATGCTGTTTTCCAGTTTGGGGATTTGCACAGAGCCATGGAGCTCACCAGACGGCTGATATCCCTCGGTAAGAACAAAGACCACATCACTTTAGCTGGGAAGTGCTGCCAGCAGCAGAGCTGAGAGCAGTTGTGGCCCATCCACACTGGTGAGCTGACTGGAAAGCATACCCTGACAGATGACTTACAATAAATGTGGGTCCTGGAAAAAAGTCTATTTATACATGAAGTACCTTTAACAAGCTGTCTTACGGTCCATGCTGTTGTTGCCCAAGGCCCCAGTGTGTCTGACTGCACTCTGCCTGTGTGCTTTGCTGGAGTGTACTGAGGTTTGGCAGTAGTTAAAGCCTTGCTTGTCTCAAGTGGAGATCAAGGCTGCCACAAACGTAGGCAGTGCTGCATCTTCTGTAAAGTCCTACTGACTTTACATATGCCTCTATTCCTCAGTGCAGTGCTGGAATACTTGTCTGAGATCTTACAGTATTTGTTTCTGAATATTCAGAACAAACTGAGTTCCTTAAACCCTCCTTTTATTTCTGACCTGGTTTTAGTTTTCTCTCGGGTAAGCAAATAAACTTCTTATCCAGCTTTGCCTACTTCCTGCAGTGGAAAGGTCTGTCCTCCTCATTTAGAGTTAACATTACCTGTGTTAGGTATTTGATGGGTTTTTTAATAAGCTGTAATTCTTAGTTTAGATATTAGCAGCATCCTGAGAGTGGGTGAAACCTTCCTATTGAAAAATATTTATTAGCCTAATTTCTGTGGAATTAGAATTCTTAAATTAAAATTTACAAGAATATTAATATGTATTGAATCTAACTCCCTCTGCAGTGGGGTTTAGCATTAATAGCAGAATGCAAATCCTTAGCAGCAGCAAGCAGTGGAACACAGTTGGCAGTCCCTTCTGAAAGCAGCAGCTTTCTGTGCTCTGGGCTCAGCTTCTCTATCTGGCCACTATTACCCTGTGCTCTAATGAGTGGTGACTGATGGGAGCTTTGAGGTTGGTTCCATGAGATAAAGTTGGGAAGGCCAGAAGGGAAAGAATCTGTTGTAGGTAGTAGCATCCAGAAACACAGATGAGCAAGGAATTGTTCTTTAGTTATCTGGGGTAAAGGTCTGTTGATAATGTATATTGATTCGTACCAACATCATTAATAAATTACTAATATGTCCAAAGATGCTAGTGATCCAGGCTCCCTCCCATATAACCCTGTTAGAGCTACAGATGGATGCTCTAGGTGGGCACAGAGCTTCCCAACCTGAGAGATGTCTTTGGGACTGAAGACTGGCTGGACTCCACCACAGTACTTGGTTAAAATTTGCTTGTGCAGTGTGGGTGAGGAGCATGGTGGATAGGAGGGGTACAGCAAGTAGGCTACCTTGGTCTCTGCTCATGAACCCTGGTGATCTGCTTATCTTGGGTAGAACTGGTCAAAAAAGTTGAGAGAAAAGCAGGAATGTGAAGAATAAAAACTTCTATTTTTTTCTTGGCATACAAGTTTTATGATGGGTTCTTCCAGAAAGGATTCTTTTGTATCCTTTGTGCTCCTCTTCTTTGTGAAGACAGAAGCTTCCCAGTGTTGATTTTCAGTGCAGACTGAAGCCAATGCCTTTGTTTGCCTGATAATGCTTTAGGAAGAGAAGAATTGTTGCTGACTTGATACAGGGACTTGTTTGTACTAACAGTTCCTGAGTCTGCAAAAATCACCGTTTCTGTCTGTTTTTCTCCCAATGAAGACAGCACTCATGAGAGAGCAGGCAGTAATCTGCGGTACTTCGAGAAGCTGCTGGAGAAGGAAACAGAGGAGAAGGAGAAAGAAAAGTCAGTAAACAAAACTGTGACAACCACAGAAGCCGTGGTGCAAAGTGGAGCCTATGAGAGGCCTCTTGACTACTTGCCAGAGCGTGATATCTATGAGGCCCTTTGCCGAGGTGAAGGGGTGAAAATGGTAAGAGACAATTTCCTGACTATGCTGCCTTTGCATAAGGGTGGTCAAGCTTAGTGGGACATGTTAGGCTTTTCCTTCTGTGAAGCTCTTTTTTTAAGAAAAATTTAAGTTTGGTTCTGTCTAGGCTGTGATTTGTACCTTGTATCTTGGCTTCTCAGTCTTCAGCTGTTACACACAACTCTTAGCTGTACCTCTTAAGGGTTGTTGAAAATTGATTCTGCTCAGTCTGTCTACTCATCTTTTTCAAAGTCAGCTGTACAGATACAAAAGGAGACTTTTTCCCCTGAGAGCTGATTATGCTTTACCACACTCAGGGAATCACATTATTCCTTCCCTTTTGCCTCTTAGACAATGTTCTTCTGGAGTGACTATTTTGACCAAGTGATTTCCAAGTACCTCTCAACAAACATGGCTTCAATTCTTAGTCCAGGGAAAAGAAACAATTTATTTCATCTGTGTAGTCTTAATTATAAGAACCAGGCTTTTTTTTTACAGCTCACTGCTTAATCTGTAACCTATTATGGATTAATTTCCCTTAAGGTTAGTGTTTCAGATGCTGCTCAGTGGTATTTGGAACAGGATATCTTGTTTTTATCTGCAATAAATTGCAGAATCACTCTTGTCTACCTCTTGCATCTTCTGGTCACCTGATGGCTCTTACAATGTGTATGGAATGAAGCTCGTCTTGTCTTGCCTGTTTTGAAGATCAAGAAAAGTGTTTGAGCAAACAATGCTTTGTTTGGCATTTTGTTTCAGACACCTCGAAGACAAAAAAGGCTGTTTTGTAGGTACCATGATGGAAACAGAAACCCTCATCTGCTCATAGCCCCCTTTAAAGAAGAAGATGAATGGGACAGTCCTCATATTGTGCGATACTATGATGTCATGTCTGATGAAGAAATTGAGAAAATTAAACAACTAGCTAAGCCAAGGGTAAGTTTCCCTTTTTCCAGCTCACTAATGACTGCTAATTCCATGCTTCAGTCTCTATTACCAAGGACTAGGCAAAGGATTTGAAAGATCTGGTTTCATACTACAGATGATACACTGCAGCTGTGAGCCTAAAGGCAACAGTTTTGAAACTGACTGGTGATGTAGCACCATAAAGCCCAGGCTCCCAAAGGTACTTATGCATTGTTGCACTTAATTATGCAAAGTTCTCAGTGGCTTAGAAAGGCTTAGAAAGCTTTAAGAAATTAAAAACTAGACTTGAAAAGGTAAATGGCTGATGTAAAATGATAGGAGTAGGTGTGCAATATGCCTAAAGTCTGCCTTTTGATCTGGAGCCAAACTGAAATGACATTTCAAAAGCCCAAATCTCAACAGAAGTGGAAAGAAAAAAAATGTAAGTTGTGCTAGAATAATGCCTAGAGGTTTGGGTTTGGTTTTTTTTTGTTTGTTTGTTTGTGTATCCTGGAATCCACTGCTTCTGTTCTAAACCATAGGTGTTCCCTGTTACTCATGGTATGAGTTCTGGTGACTCTGCACACAATAAAAAAAGCAGCTACCTCATGCAAAGCTAGTAATTACCTGTTTTTTCTGGAAGTGGAATTTGTTGCCTAACTGTCACCTTTCTGGCAAAAAGTAGTATAGTAGTGTGATAGTAGTAGATGCCCCCTTAGTTTTTCTGTCAGGTCTGAGCAGAGTAAAACTGAACAATTCTTTGTTTATAGAGGAGTGGTTCATTTTAGCATTCTTCAGGCTACCACTATGAAATATGGGACTAAAATTCCAGTGAAGATTTACCCTTCTGTAACTATTCCTAACTGTAAGCATAAATAGATAGAAACAGATTGAGAAACTGATGCTTCCCGAGATCATTAATAATTTGGGATGTTTGTGAAGCTGGTCTTCTATGACTACCAGCCAGCTAGGGAAGTGTTGGCTGAACACTCCTGTCTCAGTGCAGAATCTCACCTCCTTAAATGGAGAATTTTTCCTATTACATCATAGTAGAAAACTTCAAGAGCTTCAGATAAAATGGAAGCATTCACATAAAGCATATCACTTAATCTATTTTATCAAATAAAGCACTGTCTAAAGACAGCTATTTTTTTGGTTTTTCCTTTTTATTCAAAATTTTATGGAAAGTCTTAATTCTTGGTCTCTGAATTTTGCATATATTACTAATGTTAGAGAAATTTTTCATGTAGTCTATGTAGTGTAGAACTGCAGTCAGTCCCTAGAAGAATAGGTAAATATTATAGCCTTAAGATTGAGATTAAAATGCCAATTTAAAAAAAGCAACTATTTTCTTATGAGTTGTTTTTTCTAAACTTATGTATAGCTCAGCTGTGGGAATAACTTTAAATTCTGCAGAACTACTGAAAGAATGGAAAACACAAGTCCTGTGGTGAGATGATCCTTAATTAATACAGCTTAATTTTAGCCTGGAAATTTTAGTTAGCAATCATGGAAGCTTTCAGACAGAACTGTGAAGTGTTATTTTATTTTAGGCTCAGAAAGGTGACCAATTTGTTTATTCTATAATGCATTTGCAAGACATTTTTACTCTGGAGTCCAAGCACTTCAACATTATCTGCAATTTACACTTGCCAATACTTTTTGTAGGGAAAGAACATCTGTATGTGATTGGGAGTAACTGCAGTTGACTTGCTTTTTATGCTTGTTGTGCAAAATGCAATCACTCTTATTCCACTTCCAAAAAGTAGATCCAGCTTTTCAGGCAATCCATCAGAACTGGCTGGGGAGGGTCAAGAACATTCCTAGCTCTGTTGATGTGGATAGCATTGAGGCAGGTCTGGCATCACAGTATGAGAACCGTATTCCCAAAATTCTTAATGTTACCTGCAAGCCAGGAATGTCTGAACAGGCAAGAATATGGCATGAAGTGGGGAGGCATGAATATATGAGCTCATGCTACGGGGTTTCAGCAGTGCAGAATTTCAGAAGGAAATAGCAATGGAGAGCTTGCTAAACTAAACAGGCTCTGAAACAGTCGGTGAAACTTCGGACCAATGAAAGGTGTTATGGTGATTTTGGAAAGCAAATGCCTCTTACAAGGCTGATTTCTCCACCTTGAGAGAGGAAGCCTCACATTTATCAATTGCTTATACCAACTGAGGTATAGATTGTGTCTTAAATGAAGAAACCTGCCTGTCAGAGCAGATGGGAAATAATATTGAAGCAGTCAGGCTTATTTGAGTTCTGATTTATTTAGATCGTGTGCTAGGTGCAGAAATCAAGCCAGCATATACAAGCTTGAAAATGGCAGCAGAATGAAAAGTTTGGGAAGTAAAATATCTGTCCCCAAAGCTATAGTTCACTGTACCAGTGAAGAACAACATTTAGTCAGCCTGGCTCTTCTGGTATAATTTATACAGGCAAAATCTGGAACAAAATAACAGTGAGTCAGAACTACAGCAACAGCTGTGCCAAGAACTCTTGTATGGGGACAAGACAGCTGACATGTAGTGTAAAGCTGGCTGGAGACTTATTTGAGGAAAAATGAAGGAAATAATGACTGCATTCTCTGAAGAAGATGCAAATAAAAAGGCCTTCTATGACCTATAATTAAGTGGAAGAAAAGAGGTGTGATTTAGAGTGTGTGTGGTTGGCAGGAGTTAAATTTAAATGTGGTCTGAGTTTACAGTCAAAGGAGTGTCCAGTTCTTGTTCTCAGCTGCAAGAATGAAACCAAAGTGAGCTGGTGTATTGTTAGCAGTCATCTGTCACTCTGACACCACAGCAAACTTTATCAGTTTTGCCAAGTTCCATATTTTTTTTCCTACAGGTCTGGTCATATGGCCTAAATGTGATGATACTCACTGTTTTAAATGTGTAGGTGTGCTATGCTTTTGCAGAGTTACCTTCATCATGTAATAACATCCCAGAACTAGATGTTCCAGGCATCTTTCAGCTGGAAAATTTGAGCATGGAAATGTTGAGAGTTGTCCTTGGGCGTTTTCTACTACTGGGGATTTGCTTGTCCCATAATTTGTAACTCATTCTGTAAAAGTTTTCACTTATTTTACATCTCAGAATGAGGTTGGGATTTTAGTCCACATGAGGAGCAGGCTGGTTAAATTCATGGACTATCAGGTGATTTTCTCTTCGCCAGGAACTTGGACTTCATGTGTTGTTAACTTTTGTTGTTGGTCCCTCTTGCTAATATTGACTCCAGCTGTTTTAAAAAAGTGCCTTCAAAACCTGTTCAGTAAGCAACTCACAGATTTAATCAGTATCATGGCTTGTGCAGTCCATCAGACTCTTTTTCCAGGATCAACTGCAGGTGATGGATTGTACTTGTTTCTGCATGTGTTGTTTTAGCATGAAATCAGATCATATTCTAGGTTGAAGCTCTTTGATCCAGTGAGATACTTAAGTCGGACAAATCAGGTGCTGCTTTTGGTAAGATGTGAGAAATTTTCTATTCTGTAGTTGATGTATTTCTTCCCCCTTGGGATTTTTTTTGGCACAGCTGGCACGAGCCACAGTACGTGATCCCAAAACCGGTGTCCTTACAGTGGCTAGCTACAGGGTATCCAAGAGGTAAGCAGAGAGAAGGGTTGAGCTTTAAGGTTTTTGTGCTTAACAGCTGTTGTTTGCTACCTCCTATGCCTGAAAACTTGAACTGCTTTGCATGTAACCAAAGCTTCCCCAACAAATGCATGGAAAATGGCTCTTTTAGCCATCTGACAAAGGGCAGAAGAATCCTTCTGCCCTGGGAAATGTGATGTGGTGACAGGTATTGTGAAATAATGTGTTGCTATCCTTCCCTTAGCTCATGGTTGGAAGAAGATGATGATCCTGTTGTGGCCAAGGTGAATCAGCGAATGCAGCAGATCACAGGGTTAACAGTGAAAACAGCTGAGCTCTTGCAGGTTGGTGCACTGGCTTCATCCTGGTGGAATTAGCTGCTGGTTAGGGTGGTCTGGTGCAGACAGATGTTTTCCCTGTGTGTGCCAGGCAGAGATGGGTGGCGATATCAAAGCAGTATAAGATAACTTCATGCAGGAATCTGAAATTTACCAGTTTGTTCTGAGGGAATTGCCTGGTGCTTATTTTTCAAGTCTGCAAAGTATTCTCTGTCCTAGTTCAACATTTCTTAGACACAAATATTTTTTGTAGTGCTGCTATAGTCTCATATGAATTCTGATCTCTGGATGGCTGTTGGGGAGAAGAGTGCCAGTAGTACAGCACTGCCAGAATAGCTGTACATTAGCCCATTCACTGTTTCTCTTGCTCTGTGCTCCTTGAATTCCTGTTTCAGAGCCTGATTGAAATACTCTTGATTACAGGCTATCTATAGAAACCAGGTAATTGTGTAGTGACCTGGTAGATACATTAAGTACAGCCTTAGAGTAACTAAAACATGTTATGTGATCATAAAATAAGTGAAGAGGTGCTTTTAAATTAATTTTCTGTGATCCTGCAGAGGCATTTGTATGTAACATATCATACATGAGTGTCAGAGTCCAGTTCTGTCCCCTAGGCTGGACCCACAGGGAGCTGCACACTTTCATCTGCCTTCAGAGGAAGGAAGCAAGAGTGTGGTGAAACTATTTCTGCTGAATGCTAAACTACAGGCTGTTGTAGTGATAAGTGCAAACCCTCAAACTACAAAAGGGAAAAAGCACTCAAGTTGTTTTTCACCTGTGTATCTCAGTTCTGGCAATCTAAAAATAAATTAAGTGTACTATAGATAATAATCTTGCCACAAAGTGCTGTTTCTCACAGCATGCTATGGATTTCTGAGAACAAGTGCTATTCTGCAGCAATCACTTGCAGTTCAGTACGTATTTATGTGCTTCCTTCTTCCATGCTGTAGGTTGCCAACTACGGAATGGGAGGGCAGTATGAGCCACACTTTGATTTTTCTAGGGTAAGATCACACCTGAAATTATTTCTTAATGGGTTGGGGAGGAGGGACCAGTTTGGTCTGAGAGAACTTTTGAAAGTGTTTTCTGTTAGAACATTTAATATGTAGCCCTGTTGCATGGATGGATTATGAATTCTGAAAAGCCTTTGCACTGTCTTCTCCGATGCTGAAAGTTCAAGAGAATAATGAACAAATCTCCCTCCTTACCTTTGGGACCTTGATTCCTTACACAGTACAGAGACACTAAAAGAGTCATGCAGCACTTGAATGTGCTCTTTGCATTGTTTTATTTGTAAACTGAGGTCTGCAATCCCTGTTCCATTAGGCTTCTGAATTCAGTGATGTTGTCAAAACCTTGATTTGCTGGGTGCTTTAAAAGCATTTTGCAGGAGCTGACTGAGGAGGAGATACCGTTTCACCTTCCTCCTGAAAAGTAAACATTATGGAATCCTCATGGGTTGTACAGCCCTTCTGGCAGACCCCTGAGAGGGGCTGCAGGACTGGGGTCTGGAAAGAGTTCCCTGGGTTGGTTTTGCGGGCGATGCTCCAGCACAGGTTGGATGTACAGGTGGTAGTGCTCGGTCTTCATGAGGCACTAGAGGGCTCTGCCTGGCAAAGAACAGCTCTGGTTTACTGTGGGAGAAAAGAAGAGCAGATTCTTAATAATGACCCTAAACAAGTTCATGGATATGCCAGGCATACTGAAGAGCTGTGGTGACTGGTAACTTCATATAAAATCCATGTGATGCCTTGGCTTCTGTGGTATTTCAGTGGGATCTGGCATAATTCAGATTGTCCCAGTGGTTTTACCTGGTAGGAGGGATTGCTGTAGCCAGAGTACACAACCCAATAATTGAGTGCAGAATTGAAGCCACCCAACTTAACACTGTTTAAAAAATAAAAAAAAAATCCAAGTTTCAATACTGTAGAAGCTTGTATTCGTTAGCTTTGGCCCATTCTGAGAATTTTCCTCTTAATTTCAAGTCTGCCTAGTTTCCTGAGCTCAGCAAATGCTCTTAAATTCTTTTCAAAGCCTTTGAACTCAAGGACCTCAGGCATCAAATTGGCCACTGTGGACTTTACTTTTGGATTAGGAGCTGGAGCAGAGCTCCACTTGGAGCATAACCTTGGCTGCAGTTGTCAGCTGAGGCAATGCAGTTGCAGAGGTTGCCACAGTTTTGGTCTGGTCCTGCAGGCTCTCTGTGGATCACAGGCTTTCTGTTGAAATAGAGGTGCTGCTGATCATCCCAGCTTCTGATCAGCCTTGAAGCTTTTTCTTCCCTTGCAGCTCTCAAGTAGAGGCACTTCAGTAGCTGCCTATTACAACTTGGAGCTTTTGTTGGTTGTTCAAGTTAGATTTTTGCTGTTGAAGTTGAGAAATGGTTGGATCTGGGTTTCACGGCAGTGGCAGTAACCAGGGAATTCCCTGTATCTCAGTGTTGTTATGTTGGCTTTTTATGGGATTTGCATATGCAAGTCTTGGGGTTTTTAGGAACACATTTCAGGAAAGACCACTTGTTTATTAAAACATGCTTCAAGCAGATTGAACTACAACATCTTATACATGGTCACTGTGGTTTTCCTTGCTGTTTGTCTTTTTCAATACTGATTTATTGTTTTCTTTAAATGTTGAACATTATTGCTTTTGTGTGTAAAAATGCACCTTGATGTCTCCTGACTGGAATGACTTCCTGACTGTTAGCAATGTAAATAAATTTCTAATTTCATTATTTTGAAGGCAAGAAAGACAGTGGTATTCTAGATGTTCTTTCTGCTTCTACACTGGCACCAGTGTGATCTCAACTTCAACAAATGAAACTTAGTGTTTTTTACAATTTGATCTTTTTGATGTGGTCTTTAGTCGTAGACAGGCAACCACCAGAAACTACTCTATAGTTTTTTGCTGTCAGAACATGCATTTACTCTTCTCTTGACAGTATTTCTTTGAGTTGCTACACTTACAAGAATCTGTGTTATCTAAAGCCCATTGAAGATTAATTTTTTGTATTCATGTCAGTTGTTGACTTTGGATCAGTGCCCAGAAAAATAATGGCCTGTTGTTGACCTTACTTGGATAACATCTGTGCCACAGGCCCTGAAAGCATTGCTTCTATTCTCCCTTCAGAATTGCTCAGTGCAACTTCTCCTTGTCGCATCCAAGTGCTCTGTGCATGCAGCTGTGCACCCTGGCTGCAACTTGTGATGGCTTTAATGTTGCCCTGTATCAGTTGTCCCTTTTCTATTCCAACTCTTTAAATTGGGCTTGAGGATCTCTGCAGAGCCGCACGTACATAGCTCTGGTGAGAGCCTGTTGGAACCTGGGTTAAAGTTGTTGTCTGTTGCAGCGACCCTTTGACAGCACACTCAAATCGGAAGGAAATAGGCTAGCGACGTTTCTTAACTATGTAAGTACCTCTGTCTGTCTGTCTGGGAGCTCCAAATTTGCAGTTATTCTCATTTAATTTTGTAGAAAGATGAGCCAGATGCTTTCAAGCGGTTAGGGACTGGAAATCGTGTGGCCACTTTTTTAAACTATGTAAGTATGATAATCCTTTATGCATTGAGTGTAACTTTAGCAGCATCTTTTTACAGCTTGTGCAGTTGGTTATTTGTAGAGATTTCCTGGCATCTGGCAGAAGGGATTTCATTATTCCTGCAAGCATCAGGTGCTGTCCCATCTGAATTGATAGAATTTTGGTGGTATTTGTCCTCAGAGCAGAAAATTTGAATGTTGGACCCATCCTTTTGGCCACCCTGCTCTGGAATCTTTTACTTAATTGGATTCCACTGGGGGAGAGGAGACTTTGGCTTATTTCTCAGAGGGAAATACTTGGGGTATTCATGTGGTATGCTTTTGGAGAACTTGACTGTCAGCCACTTAATGTGAGACAGTCATGTTTTTCCACCACTGTTTGACAGCACGTGATGTTGTGGTCTGTGATCCTCTTCCTCAGCTGTGTGGCAAAGCCAGAGTTGCTCAGTTGCTCAGCACAGCTGCCGCTCCAACAAATGGAGGGAGGCAGAGCTGATAAACTTGGTGCAACTAGGTTACAAGTGCAGATTTGAAAGATTGATTAGTTGCATGCATTATATAGCCCACAGACCATGTACACTGGAAGCGTAAACATAGCTGCCACTGGGAATAATGGCCTTGTTTTCACAGTAGTCTTCTGACACTATTTTATCTATGAACCTATACCTACTATACCTTTAGGATCACCTCGTCTTCTGTGTTTAAGATTTTAGTGATACAGCTGAAATATTTTGTCACAGAATTTTAAATTCGTTGGCTGACATCATATTTTGAGAGTGAAGTGCAGCTCAGAACAGAACCAGAAACATTTTCAACTTGATAAGGTGGGGAGGGATATAATCTTCAAAACAAGAATAGGAGTAAGATGGGTAGCTGTGAAATACTCTGCTGCAAAGAGATTTTAATTTTAAATTGACTCAATCTTTTTGTTTGCTTCTCAGAATTTTGCATAAGCTTTGTTCGAGAAGGAACAATACACATCTTCTCTGCCAGTTGTACATGGTCAAAGGCAGTTTGCCCCTGTTTGTCCAGTTTAGAACACACAACACATACATCTTCCAACAGCCTTACTAAAAAGAGTAGTTATGTGGCTAAGATGTGTGTTAACTTGCAAGGCTGCATGCACACGATTTCTAGTTGGAAGGGGCAAAAACCTGTGCACCTGTGGCATCTGATGCCCTTTTATTGTACCAAGCAGGAGGACACCAGAGTGGTAATAACATCTGCTTTAAACAGAAATCCAAGTCACAATAGGGATTGTGGGGACTTGGGGAGTGTATTAATAGTAGTTTCTAAATTTGGTGGGAGCTTGATCTTACTCATGTTTTTTTTAATTAGAATGTGACCCAAAGCTTACTGGATTCAGTGGGAAGATGTTCTATTTTTAATGAGAGTGTTTCCAGAAACTTTGGTGGGTTTTGAGTCAAGTCTAGAATTTACAATAAATCCATTGTTACTGATGAATACCATAGGTTAAATTCATGCCAGTGTAGTAGGGGAAAGCATAAAGATACATGGTTTTGTTTAGAGTCACATAGCTGTAGCTGTTAAAGCTTGAGCTGCCTAGAGCACTTGAAATTGCGTAAGACTGCTGGTGAAGAGCATAGAAACAGTGCAGAAAGAGAGGCTTTCTAATAGTTTGTGTAGTTTTTGAAGTGGTTGACCAAGATGCATAAACTAAATTATGAAAATGAGTTCCAAAGACATGGTTTCAATTTATGAGGAAATATGTGGTTTAACAGACATTTGTTTTCCCAATTGGATCATAAAGTGGAATGAAATTCTTGAAACCAGCTTACTCTGAAGTCCTCCCTCTTGTTCTAGAGTAGTAGCTTATTAACATTGCAGGTACACAACTTCTAGTGGCTATTTGAAGTAGAGGATACATAATCCAGGGAATATATATCTAGATATACATAATCTGGACCAAAGCCTTCAGCTGAAATAAAATACTTCAACAGCAGGTACTGCTTCCTCTGCAGTTTGTGCTGGTTGAAGTGCACCCTAATCAGTGCTGCTTGTAGAGGTGTAAGTGGAAATACCAGGCCTTGGGACATGTTAGCTTGTGGGACTGTATAAAAAGCCTCTTAAATGTACAGTTTGTGGACTTTGTTTTCTCAGATGAGTGATGTAGAAGCTGGAGGAGCTACAGTTTTCCCAGATTTTGGGGCAGCAATATGGCCCAAGAAGGTAAAGTCTGTTTATGTGTTTGGATTTATTCCTTCTCGCTCCACTTAGCGTCTCTCCCTTAGCACAGTCCATGTAAAAGCTGATGTGACAAGTGCACTTCATTGCAGCTGTAGTGATCCTGCAGACTAAAGGGCATCTCCCTTTATTGGTAATGTGTGAACAGTTTCTCTGTACAGCTGTTTTTAACCAAGTAAGCTTGTGTTCAGTAGAGTTCCTCTGTACTCTGAACATGGCTGAGCTAGAGCAGGACTAAGAGTTCTTCATGTGCTGTCAATGGGGACCTGTTAAGGTGCTTCCAGCTGCCTGCAGCTGAATCCATGGGCATCCCCCTCCCCTTGCTTTAACCTGATTATATTGACTAGGTTCTGACTAATCCAGATCTGATCTCACTTTTCAGGGAACAGCAGTGTTTTGGTACAATCTCTTCAGAAGTGGTGAGGGGGATTACAGAACAAGACATGCAGCTTGTCCAGTACTAGTAGGGTGTAAATGGGGTAAGTAATACTTCTTTGGAAACAAAACCTGAAGGAAGGTTCATGTCTGTAGAGCTGGGGATATACTGACCTCTTAAAAAAGCATATAATAACCTGGGTGTCCCTTCAACTACTGGAGTCATTTGGCCATAATGAAACTTCCTGCCATTGATCTCATGAAGTATTAAGCAGCTGCATTGTACAGCTATAGCTTTTCTAGTGAGTTTTTGTGTCAATGGCAGCACAAAGTGTAAGACTGTCACTGGGTTTGTGTAATGTATTGTTGCAACGTGGATTCCACGATGTATCAGCATCAGGACGACTAGAATTGTCACTTGGCTAGAATCAGGTCTATTCCTTCAAAGATCTGTCCGTAGTTCTAGCTGCAAAAGGATGAGAGGTCCTTGCAACGTAAGTGAAAGTGTCTGGAAATTAGGAATTTCTGCTTCCTACTGAAAGCTTATCAAGCTTCCTATCATCTACTCTCATACCTATATCCCCCAGCCTCCAAGGTATGCTCCTGGAGTGCCAGAGCATGCCGACTGTCAGTGGTATAAGCCCCAGAATACACTGCTCTGTTAGTGTTGGCTCCAGAACTGGGCACTGGGGAAGATCCTTTCTTCCCCAGCCTTTTGCATCTTTCTGTATTTTCCCTTGTGTGAGTATAGAAGTATGAGCATGGATCCCCAAACTGAGAGATTTTACCTAAAGTATCCATCTAGGTTGTGATGATACCCACACTGAGTACATGGTGATAACTAATTCGAGTTCTGTTTCCACAGTTTCAAATAAATGGTTTCATGAAAGAGGAAATGAATTCTTAAGACCGTGTGGGAGAACAGAGGTTGACTGAATTCCAGCCTACTGCAGACTGTCGTTTGTCTCCTTTTTTACTGTTGTTGTTTCAGTCATTTCTAAGAAATGATCCATCTTTTTCTCCAAGAGTCCTGGCACTTTACTACAAAAGAACAATAAAAATAACACCTGTGAAAGAAAGTAAATGACATTGTACACATCCATGTGTTTTGGTTGCATTATTTCCACATTTTCCCTGCCTTCCTCCCTACAGACTCCCTCTGTAGTAGTGGTGCAAACAGTGCTGTGAGCAATTCTGTTTGTTTGGGTGCTTGGTCCTTGTGCCTTTTGTACCTCAGAAGATTTAGATGTTAAATATTTCTTTGAACCAAAGTTTTTTTAAAAAGTTTTGTGTACATGTTGATTTTATTGTATTTCTATGGATCACAAGTTTTAAAGCAAAAATAAATGTTCTTTCCATGAAGTGGTTCTCTGTTTGGAGTCCTTGATTGGTGCATCAGTGTTTGGTTTTAGGGAGCAGTGGGCCTTTACTTTTTCCTCTGAAGGCCTGTTGCCTTGTTGCCCTTTTCCTGTAGAAAATACGTCATGGTTTTGGACAGTGTTCTGTCTAAAACTCCAGTACACAAGACAGAGCTGCTGCCTCTTCTAATGAAACTGCAAAGGTGTCATTTGTGTATTGAAACTATAATGTGTCCCAGGAGCAGAGATGCTGCATGCTTTGTGCTAGTGTAGCATTCTGTGTTTTACATTCATGAGAAACCTTTTCCTGTGGTGTTAACTCTACTTTTGTATTGATCTCATGTTTTTGACACAAGCAGTTGCAAAAATCTGAAGCCTTTCAAGAATATTGATAGTCTTGACAATCCTTGATTCTAAAAGCAGACATCTGCTGATGAAACAAGGTTTTTCCCACAGGAGTACCTGAACTCAGCGCCTATGGAAATCCGTAGAATGTTCTGCAAGCAAATGTCAATCTGCTTTTGTAGACTGGAGGAAGGGCTTGTCATGCCCTTCAGACAGGCTGGGAATAATCCTTCCCTGTGGTTCTCCTTTGCCCTTTTGCTCTGTTAATGTATGAGTATTGGCCCCAAGCCAACACATGGAGGACTGGAATGAAGTGCCATTTCTGAATTACTTAAAAAGAAATGAGAATTAGTTGCTGAAAAAAAAGCAAAAGTTATGGAGAAACAGGCAGATGTTTCAGAAATGTAGGTACTTGGTGTTAGTACTGGGCTCTTGTACCAATATGTGGCTCTGCAGGTGAATTGACTTTGGAGCCCATGCTGGCTGGGTGTGGTTTGAGCCTGACTTCATGGGACTGTGTTTGACTGCAGGTGAACTGAAAGCCAGAACTGGTAATGGTTGTACAACCAAGCTCATGCTTGGGCAATAATGTACCAAAGCATGGAACTGGCTTGAGAAGGTGAAAGAAACTTCAGTTGCACTGAAGCATCCACTCGCAGTCAGCGTTGTCATACAACCAAGGCTGGTTTGCTTTGTGCTTCTGCATTGCCCTGTGTTGTGCAAAGACTGAGTGAGGCAAGCCTTAAAACAGGTGCTGGGCAGGGTTAGAAGCAATTTCCCTGCTGTCCTCTTGGGAAAGACTCATTTTACATGTTAGAATAAATAAATGTCATCAATTTATTCTATCAGTATTAAAGCAGCATGGTTCAGCAATGCATCTTCATGTGCTCTTGTATTTTATATGTGAAGAACTGATGAATTTGAGGGTTATTGCTTCATTTAGATGCAGCCTGCACCTTTACTTGCTAAAGCTTTAATTTTTTTGTTAAGCATGCACAACTGGTTGAAGAAAGAGGCCTTGTATTGTCCAGACAGAGACTTGCTGAGCTCATGTTGTTAATAATACTGAAATGAGAGTCTAGACTTGTGACTAAGCTTTGTGTGAATACTTAGTGCAGGTAGCTATAGAAACTGCAGTATTTTTTTCCTAAAAGCTTTAGAGGCCCAGCAGAGCTCAATAGCTGCTCTCTAATCTCCCAGGGCCCTCCTTTGCTTGCCATGAATTTTGTGGTTGCTGGCTGGCTGTTCAGAATATCTCATTGTTGACCTCCAGTTATCTTAGTAAAATGTGTCAGCATAACATAAACTTGGGAAAAAAGGAATTTTGCTTTATAACAAAGTGTTCAACATATGACAGTCTTGCAAATGTAAAGAAGTGATGATGAGGCAAAGCCCCAGTCTCTGGTTGGAACACTGGGTTTCAGGGGAAGGAACAGGAACTTACTTAGACTTTGTCGACGTGGTATGTTGACAGATAAAGTTCACATCAGGACTCTGGCCAAAAGCTGCACATCCCACTTCTGAAATAGCATAGTTGGCTGGGAAATACCATTGTTAACTGTGTGTTATCATACTGAACTTGTAAAAATAATTTTACTTGCTTGTTTTCTCTGGGATTCTGTCTTCTCAGTTGTCTTTGACCTTGCTCCCACCTAAAGTAGGAGGTGGTGAGTGTGGTTGCAGAACTGCTTGAATGCCAAGCTGCTTTTGCTGTTGTATGCAGGATTTGCTTACTGCTACTCTGATCTGAACAGTAATAGATAATAAATATAATAATTTGAGAGAAAAGAGCATATGTGGCTTTTGAGGTTCAGTAATTTCCCAAGCATATTTGTGTAGTCTGTCGCATTATGCTTCCTATTCTGTCTCCTATCCTTGTACTTAACCTAATTTTATGGCAGTTAGCCTAAATTTATTTAAGGAGTAGTTCTTAGACCTAAAACAAGTTTCAAATGCAGAAGCAAATCAGCGTTTCTGCATATAGGCACAGGGAGTTCCTGCCAGTATATTATTGGTAAGGGAAGTACTTAGGTCTTGTTGAGACTGAAATGGTTTTTCTCCTGACATCATGTATTATTCTCTTCTTTATTTTGCAGGGTTTAAATACTTAGCACAGACACTGCAGAGGTTGACTCTGGACCAGTGGCTACCGGTTACTTTCAAGTGCTTTGGACCTTTTCTGGCCACATCTGGTGGAATTAGCTGGAGATGAGGTCTGCAAGGTGCTGCCCTGTATGACAGATACTGGTGAAGGCAGACACCATATAAGCTCTTGTGAAAAGGTTTCTTCTCTTGTGCAGCTTTTGTAATCCTAGGAGGAACAACCACCCCCAGCCCATGCCAGTAATCCTGAATGCTGCTTAGGTGGATATGAACTGTGTCAGTGAGCAGTTGTGCAGCCCTCCAGCTGGGTTGGGACATGACCCAAAATATTCATGTTCAGCTGCCAGGCCTTTCCTGCGCTGCAGTTCCGGGCACGGCCGCCGGGGGCGCTGCTGGCTCCCGGCCGGCCAGGGCGCTGCTGTGATTCCCCCGCGCCCGCAGGGGGCGCTGTGGCGCGAGCTCGGCCGCCGCTCCGCACGGGGCAAGGGCGGGCGGGGACAGAGGGGAAAGGGGCTTCCCTGGCAGCCGGCCAGGGGCAGCGGGCCCGGCGCCCTCAGGATGGCGACACGGGAGCGGCAGGACCTGGGAGCGGGGCTGGGACGGCAGAGCCCGGCACCCCGCGCTGGCAAACACAGCGTGGCACTGAGCCCTAAGCGGTGGCAGAGGCAGAAGCAGCGGGGGTTACCCTGGTAGGTGCTGGCTCTCCAGCTAAAGTGTAGCAAAAAACCCGAAGCAGCGGCAAAAAAATGGCCGGGGCTGTGCAGCAGCAGCCGGGCTCGGCTCCCTCAGGGGGGCTCGGGGCCCTGGGCTTTCCCCCGGGGCACCCCCACAGATGGTGAGGGACCTTTTCCAGTGAGGTTGGGTGTTGACAAAGTTACAGTTCTACAGCTGCTCTTACGAGCAAAGGTTCACCGACGGTAGGGGAAGCATTGGGAGGACAAAAGCTCTGCACTGGCAGCAAATCCTCTGGGCAGCAACAGCCACCAAAGCCCACCTGTCTCCACTCCAGTCCCAAGAGACAGCAAGGAGCAGAGCCCAGCCCCTCATCCCCCAGCCAAAATTTCTTGGTAATTTCTCTGCCCTTCCCAAGAGAAAATTCCTCAGCTAAGAGAGTAGCCAGCTGCATGCCTCCTAATCCCATCCATATCTTTTGTTCTCTTGAGTTTTTATCATCTCTTAGACAACAAATAGGAGAAAATTTCACTGAGAGGAAGAAAGGAAAAATCCTAACCTCCAACACCTCAGTGTGCCTCAGGGTAGCCTCAGGTGCTTCTGACTTGTTTCTTGAGAAATATTTATGAAATGATCGTTTTTTTTTTTTTTTCCCCTGAAAAGAGCAGATTTCTGCCCCTTTCCTCATGCTGTGGTAAGCGATAGGCTTGGGGGGCAGCAGTGCCTCTGGCTTTGCTTAGCTTACCCTTGGAACATCCTTGTACTTCTACTTCCAGGTGTTTCAGCTCTCAGATGATGAGGAGGAGAAGGTGAGTTTCACTGCATTGGCATATTTTGTTGAAAAACAGCATACCTCATCCAGGCAGGGTCATCTCATCATGGCCATAGGCTTGAATATGGTTTCTCCTCAAAGCTCTCTTATTCAGGACCTCACCTGCAAAGCAGGGACTGAACTCAAGGATGCCTTTTTTGCTTCTTCCTCCAGTGTGGAGGTGGGAGCCCTGCAACTTCTGAAACTTGAGATGTAAAAATTATATAGGAGTGAGCTGGCGAACACCAGCATCCCCTTGTTTGATTACTGATTGTTCAGGCCATTGGGCACTTCATCATTCCTTATAGCTTCAGAGGGTATTGCTGTCAGTGTCCATATCTGCAAAGATGATGGAAGACTGATGTATCACATTGCACATTCAGACCTGATGAGACCTGATGAACTTTCTAAATTCTCTCTGCTTGTCTGGGCTGGGGTGGAATGACTCACCCACCGAGGTTCAGTAATCCTGTGACCACATCCATTTGTAGACCTGGACAAAGTCTCCAAGTGATTCATCTCCTGGAAGAAGAGCTGGCTGATCCTGATACTTATCCCACCTTCCACAGAAGATTAATTGGGTCCGTGGGGTTCCTTCCTTTGGCCCTGGAGCAGATGTGTGTGATTTGGTATGAGAGTGGCAGCTGCAGTCAGCTGTGAGCATTACCCACCTGCACTCCAGGTGTGCACCAGCCCCAGTGGCATCACTGAGCCCTCTGTGAAGGGTGCAGGCACTGCTGCTGCAGAGCTCACCTCCTCCTGCTACAGTATGGTTTTGCTTGTTTGTGCACTGATTTCCTCTGCTTTGAGTAGGCACAGACAAGTGAAATGTTTCTGACTCAATGAGGGATGGGAATCTGTGAGCCTTAATACCATCTGTGGCCTTAGGCTGTCACTTCCTAACAAGTGTTAACTTAGTCATGCTCTTGGCTCTCACTTTTCCCCACATATGTATTTTGGTGGGAGAAACACTGCAAAATGTGATCACTCACCCGTGCCTGCAGGATGGAGGCAGTTGCTGGCTGTGCTGTCCCCAGCCTGCAGGATGTCACCTTGCTAATATGGACCCAAGTCTGGCTCTTGCAGGTGTGAGAGATGAGGCAATATTTTGCTGCAGCCAAAAGGTTATTAGGTAAAAGAATGAAAGTGGTTGGTTCTATGTGTTGTTATTTATGGTTTGGATTTGTTCTAGCTAATTTGTTGGTGTTGCTGTGAGCTGGGAGAGGGGCGGGGTTGAAGACCTGACCAAAAGGAAGTAGGATGAGAGGGGAGGGGACACAAAAGTAGATGGTCAGGAGAGAATGTAAGTTCCTGAGTACCCAGCTGATGGGAAAGGGGACAGGGACCGCTGTGGCTTCGAAAGGGAATAAAAAGTTTCCATTTTGTTGGAGGGTGTGTGTGTTCAGCTCTTGGGGGAGAGAAGCTCACAGCTGGCTCAGCTGAGTCAGTACAAATACTTTTCTTTTGTTTCAACGATTTTGTCCCCATTTAAATTGTATCTAAAAGTTAGTTTGTTTCTAACACAGGTGTCCTTTTTTACTGTGCAAAGGCTTAATGTGTTTCCAGCATGGCTTTCTCCAGCTCCTCTAGCAGCCAGGAACACATGCTCTTGTTCTGGACATGCTGGTTACAGTTGGTTCTCCACCTCTTGCAGCTCAGCCTCTCACAGGGGTTGCTCCAGCTCAACTTAGGAGGAGGGAGTGTTTCAAATTAGCAAAGACTCTGAGGTGATTGAGCTCTTATTAATGTTGTTTTACCCCTGCCAAAATAAATGACAGAAACCTCTTAGCAAGCCCATTGGCCAGCTGAGGCTCTGCTCACTGACCAGTGTCCCCCATGGACACTCCATACCCAGAGAACCAGCTGGGTACAGCAGCCTGGTCTGACACATTTTTGGGCACTGTCACTATGTGGAAATGTTGTACTATGTCACATTCAAGCAAGAAAGAGTTTGTACATCACATAGTTCATTTAAAAGAAACTCTTTCTGCGTTGACATGTTGCCTAGAAATTCAGACTGCTTAATGATTCAGGTTTGTACCTTAGTACATCTTAGTGCATCTGAATTGTTAGTGCTTTGAATCTTCCTTCCCACAAGAGCTTTCCTGTGACTGCACTGTCCATGACAGAAGAGCACTGACAAAAAAGCCCTTTGAGTCAGAAGCTTTGCACAGGCTGCATTGCTGTGGTTTTCACCCCTGTGTTTTGCTCTGAGTAAATGATAGTTTGGACTTTCAAGACAATTAGCCTGGGTTTACTCACAGGAAAGAGGAAATGGCAAGCTGGAGTTGGTTTCGAAGTGGTACAGAGGAAACATTTGTAGAACTTTGGATGTGTTTAAAGGTGGAGGGGAGCAGCCATGGACTGCAGCCTCGGTGAGCAGAACCACGTCTTGTAGCACCAAGTGACATTGCAGCAGTGTGTCCAAGAACAGACCAGAATGTCAGTGTAATGTGCTGAGGACTGGCCAGAACCCCATGGCAGCACTCCCAGGAATGGAGTCAGAGCTTATGGAAGCTTTCGCATGAGTTCAAAGTAATAGTCCCATCCTTTGTTAGTTTGATTTGTCCCCAGTGACCCCAGGCAGCCCAAGCAAGCAAAGGTATCAAGGAGAATCACCCCTGTGAGTACCAGACCTTTGTTTCTGCAAACGATTTAATGATGAAATGACATTTTAAAGTTATATCTGGGGAGCCACAAATTTGAAGCTCCAGACAGATCAGAAGCTTCTTACTAACCCTTGTGCAATCAGTGCCTCTTTTTGACACTTGGCATTCGGTTCTGCCAAGGTGCTGCTCTGGCTGGTTGCACTTTTACGTCTTTCAGAAATAGCAGTTCTGAGTTCAGAAAGTCTGGGTGTGTTTTGTACCCAGCTGGGAAGTTGGATTTTACAAACCCAAGTCTGGAGCAGGACTGGGTGTTCCCAGGAGTGCTCCTCTACCTCATCTCTCCTGGGTATTTTAATCCAATATTTGATTTCCTCTTCCAGCACTGTCCTGTTCCTGCCATCCCGGTGGGCTGCTGCCAGATGGGGTTTGTCTCACACAGTGCCAGGTGCCTCCTTAGGGAGGAGGAAGGATGCAGGCATTGATGGAACAGCAAATAGTGTGGAAAATACCCCTCCCTCCCTCCATTAGATCAGAAAAGGCACAGTCAGGCTGGGCTGAACAAGTGCACAGTGGTCCACCTAACTGTGAAAAAACCCTTTCCTCACTTTTTATGGCTGTTCTGTGGCACCCGTCTGTTTTTACTGAAACAGCATAAAAACTACTTTGAGAGCTGACAGCAGATAAAACAGGCCAGGAAGATTTTTTTCTCTAAGAATTCTTGCCTAGAGGCAGCGCAACATGGGATGTTGCTGCATGAAGAAACCACCATCAGGCACTGAATGTTGTCTAAGAAATGCCCCAGCAGAGCTCCAGGGCTCGATATACAGATAAAGGCAGCTGCATCTTCCCCCCCATCAGTTACAGGTGGCACAAGTCAGCACTTCTCAGTGTCAAGACCCGGGTGTGTGGAGCCAGCTGTGCAGCCGAGGTGGTTGGAGGGTTGGATAACAGCCCATGACCCTGGCAGAGCTGAGCAGCTACACCTCATGGTTCAGGAGGGGCTCTGTCCTGTGAACCCCCCCAGAGCTGCCCCAGCAGCACTGTGCTAATTCTGCTTTTCTTCTAAATGTTTCTCAGGTTAAAACCCTTATGTGTCCTTTACAAGAGAGATGGCCAAGAAATCCCTTTCTCAAAGAAAGGATTTACCCAGCCACACTTGTGTTATCAGAAAAACTTCCTGAGCTATTAAAACGTAACAGCCCCTGATAGCTGGACATTTGACCTATTCAAATTCTGTTTGTAAGGTTACAATGAGTTTGCAGTTTGGGTTTAATCCTACAAGAAATAATAACTTGGGAAATTCTTCAAAGACAGCACTGTTGAACATTTCCCCTTGACCAGTCTTGACCATGACTGGTTCTGAAGCCACTCTTGAGGTGTCCCCTGCTTGTCCTCTGTGTGTGACAACAGCTCATGCTCAGGCTGCCACGTAGCTGCAAGCGTGGCTCTTTACTATATTGAGAACTGTGTGGGGAGCTGGGAGGCTGATCCTGTACAGCTAGGCCAGCTGCTGGCCAGAGCAACCAGAATAGTGTGAGAAGGAGCATTTGGAGCTTGGGAGGGAGAAATTAATGGAACCATTCAGCTGGAAGGCACCTGCACCAATCATCTAGTCCAACTGCTTGGCCACTCCAGGACTGAATTGTTTCCTAGAAACCAACTTTCTTTTATTAAAAGCATATTTGTTAAAAAAAAAAACCCAAACAAAACCAAAAACCAAGAAACCAAAAGCAATTTAAAGATATGCCAAGTGTTATTAAAACAAACTCCTTTTTAATAAAATGCTGAATTCTCACTTGTGAGTGATGCATATCCCTTAAGTGCCTTTGAGGAGCCTGTGCAGTGCTTGGCAATGGGAGCAGCAGCCAGCTTGCTGTGGTGGCCCGAGCCACAGCTGGGTGAAAGGACAAAGTGATTGTTGTGTATCCAAAACTGAAAAAAGTTATTTTCCACAGAACAAGACAAAGTATCAAATAGTTGTGCTCGGTCTACACAGTAAGTTGATGCCATATCCTTTGGAGAGGGGCAGGAGAAACAAGCGACCTTGTTTCCTTGGCATGTTACCTGGAGTAAATACAGGATATTTTACACTTCCAGAAGCTTTTATAACTCGCAAGTGGGGTTTCCCTGAGCTGAAGAGGGTGTGGATGGGATCTGAGGCACCTTGCAGTGGAAGCACACCTGGGACCTCTGTTATTCAGCACATCAAAGCAAGGCAGAGTGGAGCCTAAGGAGTCTAACTTGTTTGAGAGCACTGCTCACCTGCCGTGTGCACCCTGTGGTTGGCTTGGTTTGCTACAAAACAATTTTTAACTCTTCTGACAAAAGTAAATAATTCAGAGACAAAGTGGTGTGGTGTGAAGGGACAGTGGATGGCGAAGGAGCTTTCCATAGGGCTGACAGAGGAAGCTCTGCCCTTCTGCAAGAGCTTATTCCTGTCCTTTCCCAGTCCTGCTGTTTGCTGCAGGCTGGTAGCTCTGTTTCTAAGCCAGGCCAGGGTTTACATGTAAAATCTGGAACTAATATTTCATTAAAATGGGGAGGAAATTAAAAAGAAATTTTACTATAGAGAGCTATTGTCTTGTTAGCAAAACAGAGATCTGTGCCAGGTGTGAAACAGCACCTGTACAAACTGCTGGGAGCCAGCCTTGATGCTTGTTAAAGCTGGGCCTGATGGTGGTGGGAGAGCAGCTGTGCAGCTTCTGCAAGTGTCAGTTGTGGGCAAAGCTTTCCACTTCACCATCACCTTCAGGTGTGTAACTACCTGCTATGGGCGTTGTTAAATTGATCAGCTAGAGCTTAAACTGCCTTGCAAATAAATAATGTTGGTGCTGAGGCTACTGCTTAGTGCTCAGCATTGCATTTAAATGCCTTTTCCTTTAACTGAGGAGGTGCTGCTGTAACTGGAAAGCCACACTGGCAGAAGAGCTGCTTGGTAAGGATGTATCCTCTAGAGCTGAGAGGCTCAGTGAGTAACAACTGGATAAAGGAGGTTTCTGATGATTGATTTGAATTCTAGTGACATCACAGTATGAGAAGCTCATTTGAGCTCCGAGAAATCATGTTATACTTTCTGCTGGATTGCCAGTCTGCAAACCAGACTTGACACTATGGGCCCGAGCCTGCCCTGCATTCACAGCCTGACAGAGGATGGGAACCTGGTGGACACTGCAGCGAGGTCCCCTGCTCTCAGCTGTGTGGTCTGGGGAGGCAGGACCCATGCCTGGGATGCTGAGTACTTCATCCAGTGTTATCCATCCCCAACCTTCCAGCAGCACTCCGTTCACGTCAAAAACTGAAGTAAGCTCATTTTAATTTCAGTTTATGTGCTTTTGGGGAATGAATTCTGGATGGGGCAGGAAGTGGGGGTGCAGCGATGACCACTGCCTGTGCTCAGCTCCCACCACATCAACCACAGCCTTATCTCACCCCTCCATCTCAGGGAGGGAGGTCTCAGTCTATCACATTCTTTCTGTTTTATTTTCTACCTTCCTTTATAACTTTTCTAAAGCTAAAACACCTTTTAAACCTCTTTCATTACATGCTGTCAATGATCACAGGTGTCTCTGTTCTGAGTAACACCTTGGCAAGAAAAAAGAAGCAATAAGGTAAGCTTATTCCCATGGTGTACTTTGGAAATTATCAGATAGATCCAGTAGCCTTCTGGCCACCAGAAAAGCAATTTGTACTTCTGGCTCTAGCTGTTGTATTTTTTCCACATGTTATTTGAAATATGCAATTTTTTGAGAGTAACATTTAAGTTCAGAAAAAGCAACCATTATTGCGATATGTCTACATTTGCCTGCAGGTTCTGGGGGTGCTGTGACTTTTTAAGGCTAATGTGTCTGGATTTATGTATCGTGGATCCATGCAGACTCAGTTGGGAGGTGGATGGGATGTGCCTCCTGCTTCTCTGCAAACAGGATTGCTCAAATCAGGAAAGAGAATAGGGATGATGCTGTTACAGATAGCAGAGGGAGGCAGGGACGGGGCTTTCCCATTCTTTCTGTTGTTTGCTCATGGTATGTGGTTAAAAGCGCACTCAGGTCCCTCCAGCATTCTGTCCTGCACCCTAAGTTTAGATCCTGTTGCAAGGGCAGAGAAGAAACATTTAATTGCAAGCAATAAAAATTAGGAGTCCTTGCATGTGAAGTGTGTCACAGATAAAATAGGCTTCAAGGCATGTGAGCCCAGTACTTATGGAAGTTATTAGAACACAGATTGTGCTGCTGCCAAGAACATTAGATCCAGATTTCTTTTTTTTTTCCATTGCCTTTGAGAGTATTTAGAGCATTGCACTTGAGAAGTTTCAAAGTCTGGATGAAGATTCAAATAACTTAGAAAATTGTATATAGAGAATTAGGGTTGGTTCAGAATTGTTTCTGACCAGAATTGGATGGGGTTTCTGTAGGTCTTATATCTTTGGAAAATTAATTCTTTTATACTTTTTACATACGGTTACAGTCAGTGATAACCAGACTTATAGTGTATGGATTGCTGATGTGCTGTTAGCTCAAACAAATTATTTAATACTTGCCATTTCTTCCATTGACTTTTTTATATGAGTTTTAAAAATTATTTTACATTCTGTCCTATAGTTAATTCTGTTATTGTTATTGAAGTTTATGGTTTCAATTAATAAGAATATATTCTTTGTCCGCTCACAGCATTTGTGACTCAAGGATGTGGCTAACAGCTGTTTGTATCTTAAGACACAAAAAAACCAAGGGTTTCAAATATTTCAGCTATGGTAAACAGGTACTGTAGCCTCAGTGCCTGGTTTATTTCCATACTCTGATAAAGTCATGGGAAGAATTTATGTGCTGAATTTATCTGCCTGTGTTTCCTTTGGGTCAAATCCTGTGGGTTAAACTTGTCCTCTTATAACTTCACATTGATGGATGATATCAGGAATCATCCTAAATTATGTGTCTTCTTGTTTCTGTAGAAGCATTTGCATTAAGTATAGGCTTCATCAGAGTATTTTTAAAAGCTTTGCCCAGGTTTGGTTGTTTTATCATTCTACATACTGTGATACCTGAAAAAACACCAGGGTGCTGGTGTATAATTTTTTATGCCTGTTTATAAGCTTTGCTTGGTTGTTTCATCTCATAAAACATGAGGATGGCTTTGACCTTGAGGACTTTATGTGAGAGGGCACCGTATGTGTGCAGGAAACATGCAAGGTAAATGCATTCATAAAGGTAGTGAGGAAAATGCTGCCGCTGCCTACCCAGTTTGAAAGGTCAGATTTTAGTTCTAATCTGGTTTACTTTTCTGCATTTCCTTGATGCAAGCACTGCAAGTAGATGTATGGAAAAATAAACATTTATACAGGAAGAGTGACTGAATTTAAGAGTGGGTATAGTAAGAGTGTGAGTAGGTGGCTAGGGGTTTTTTCCTCCCTCTTTATGAACTTAAACAACCAAATATGAGTCATGCTGGGAGTGCTACAGGATTTTCTGATCAAGTCAGTGGAATACTAAGCCCAAATATCATGTTCAGGATTTTAAAAGTTGAACTGAATTACATTAAGGTTAAACCTTGGAGGAGCTGCTTGAGTAGGTAGGTGGTCAGCAGGAAAACCCAACTGTATCTCGGCCAACCTGACCACAGGCAGTAATAAAAAGATGTTCTCTGGCAAGAGCTCCTAAAAAGCATGGATTCCTGCAGAATTAATGCCTTTCTGATGATAATGCAACTCTTCTGTGTACCATCCCAGTTCAAACACTGACTGGTGCAATATCTCTTATTCTTTGGGGTTTTGTGAAACCCTTAGGGTGTATTTGAACAAGGCCAGCTCCAGAAAATATTGTGGGCTGACCTGTTCTTTCTCATAGGGTTGGACAGTGTGAGGAATTTTGAAGGAGACGGGACTTCTGAGTTGCTTTAGATGAGGCGATTTATTTTTCTTATTTTCTACATAAGCAGGAAGGGTGAGTTCTGCTCACATTTTCATTGCATGGCTCAGAAGGTGGCAAGACTTCTAGTTATAAGACTTTTAAAGATTTATTAACCAATAAAACACTGCTAACAAGGATATTTATGCTTTTGACCCAATCCTTAAATATTTTGTCTTATAGACTCATGCTACGGGGGGTTGTGCAGGATCTCCTGGTCTATGGGTCAGTTTGGTTTTCTGTTCCTTTTGTGCAATCCCCACACACATGGTATAAGGGTATGATATATCCCTATACCATAAAACTCTAGTGACATACGACGCTTCACATTTGATAACTGCACAGAATAAATGATGATACTTGGCCATGCTTGTTATACAAAGTTTTAATTGCTGTGTACAGTTTTAATTTGCCTCCTTGCATTAGCCATCAAAATTTAACATTAATTAGCATCAGAATATTTGCATTAATTAACAAAGACTCTACTTTATATCAACCATATCTCCCCCTCCTCTTCCCAGCCAGCCCCTCACTGCCTGGGCAGCTCTTCCCCAGCCCAAGCCTCAGTGGGATTTCCAGGAGTCATGGCACATGCATTTGCCATCCAGGTACAAACCCAACTCACTTCTCCCAACATTCCTGCAGTCCAGCTTCTCATTGACCCATCTCAAGAATTCTTGCAGATTCTCTTTAAATTCTGAGAAATCTGTATTTTTCTTTGAGCAGCTCATGGCGTTGGATGAAGATTTCTAAGAGCAAAAAGGAGGTACTGATGCATGAGTTACAGATGCTGCACATTTTGTCTCAGCTCACTGGGATGGAGGAGGATGCTGTCCTTCACACCCCCAAAACCATTTCACACAATTCTTAGAATTTGTTAGTCATTAACTATTTCTCTTTGACTTTCACAGTACTTTTCTGTGTTGATTTGGGAGGGCAGAGGAGTCATCTGCCAATCTGAAAGAAGGTCAAAAACATTTTTCTCACAATACCAAATCCTGGGGACTGTGAGGGAGTGTGGGACACTGGCTGGGACCCAGCACACTCCCAGCTGCAGCAGTGGGGATCACTTGTTGGTTGGACAACAGACTTAGACATGGCTTATTCTGCAGCTGCAATAGATAGAAAATTGATGCTCATCTGGTTTTCCTCCTAAAGCCTGCTTCTCTATTGCAGGGGGATTACCTAAACCTAGTTATTGTTGGAAATTTAGCCACTGGTCCATGCAAAACCAGTTTTCTATCCCCTAATTTCTCTTTCTCTTTTTGATTCAGAAGGCATATTCTTTCTCTGTAGTATTTCTGATCTGGTTTTTCTGCTATTAATTGTCTTGTTCTTCCTGAAGGACAAGCTGCACAGGTCATTATTAATTGCACCTAAAAGATAATCTTCATTACTGCAGGTCTAACTGGGCCATGTTGATGTGGTCTACATAAGAATGAATTTGTGTCATGGATACCAAGAGAAAGCTTGGTATCCTTCCCTAAGGCTGTAGCTGGTTCAAAATTAAAAATGAGTGATAATTTCTTTGATAAAATGTGAGAATGGTAAATCACCTGGTTTTAAAAACCCTAGATAAATGGATAATAACAAGAAAAAGTTTGAAACTCAAATCAAACAAATAGTAGAAGCTTACCTCCAAAATGTAGCATTTTTTTTCTAGCTTTTCCATATCTTTCTCCACTTTTCTCATGCATGGCTGTGTGTGAATCTTTTGTAGTTCGTAAATAAATGTTTCAGTGTTATAATGTGCACAGCCTAGTTTCTAGGAGAAAAAGGGAAAATACATAGTGTTCTAGTGCAACAAGAAAGCTTTTCTTTCTTAAAAGAACTGTTAATAAATCATATTGAATATGCCATTTTTCTCTGGAAATCTACATTCCTTTCATTCTTTTTAGGATTTCCTTTTTCCTTCCTTCTTCCCAGAAGTGTTATAAGGTCAGTTTTCATAACTATCATTGCTGGAAACTTTGAAAGAAAAAGGGTCCAGTTTCTGTCAGTGGAGGATGTGACCACATTGAGAATTTTATTTGATTCCATCTAAGTCAGAGAGTGATTCATTTTGTCTTTGCTTTGGAAGTAGGACACTTAGAGAGAGCTACTTTAAACATTTTCTTTATATTGCCAGTCCTTTGAAGACCAGACTTTGCAATCACCAACAGAAATTTATCTGGAAAAATATTAAAAAGAACTGATAAAAATTGAGTTACAGCATGATTGTCTTCAGGAGCAATTAGAATGGTTAGTAGCCAGGCTCTCATAATTTTTTAAAAATAGGTCATTGCATCAGTATTTTGGGACACCACTTACATCTGCAGCAATTACAGCTTGCTTTAAATGTACTCAGACTTTCTGTGCCAGAGGTTACACTCCAAGTACCCTTTGGAGACTCTAACTGAAAATAATAGAACGGAAGGAACAGGTTCTTACCTTTACGTGGACCGGTGTGAGGAAGTTCCCCTGGAAACAATAGAAGAAATCTGTTAGTCACAAACTGGAAACCATCTCAAGAAGTAAATCTGGTGTGAGGGAAGTGGGGAAATTATTTACTTTCATCTGTTCATTTTCACCCTCAAGCAAACAAAGCATTTCATCAATTAGTGCGTATTTAGTCTTGTTCAACAGAGGCATTTCCTTCTGAGGGAGAAAGTAACTGGACACCCCAGAACTCAATAGTAGCAAGAATACATGAGCATGCATTTTAAAGGTGTTAATTTGGGAGCTTGACCACTATTATCTGAAAAGGGCTTTGAATTCAAGCTCTTCTCTCTTGGCAGATACGAAGCTGGCTTATATAGAGAAGATGAGTAAGTGCAGGATGTGATTATCTTATCTCATTCATAAATCATTCAAATCAGACAAGAACAACAGCTTGAGCAGTTGAATTATCAGCATATCAGATTTGAGAAGTTCTGGTAAATTTCCTAAAGCCTCTAACTTCAGAGCAATGCTTTAATGCAAGAAAAAGTGATGTGTAAGGGCATGAATACCATTTAAAAAATAAGAAAATAATCATAAAATCATAGAATGATTTGGGCTGGAAGGATGTTAAATCTCATCTTGTTCCAACCTCCTGCCATGGCCAGGGACACCTTCCACTAGACCAGGTTGGTCAGAGCCCTATCCAGCCTGAACTTGGACACTTCCAGAGATGGGGCAGCCACAGCTTCTCTGGGCAACCTGTGCCAGGGCCTTACCACCCTCACAGGGAAGAATTTCTTCCTAATATCCAATCTAACTCTGCCTTGTCAATTTGAAGCCATTCTCCTTTGTCCTATCAAGGAAAATATTTGAGGAAACTTGTAGTAATGCAGCCATGAAGGGGATTGCTTCCCCTCAGATAAGACTACATCTTAAATTGCTGTAGATTTTTGCAGTTCTACAATTTCAGCATCTCTGGTGCTAATATCAGCTAAAGATGGAGCCCATAGGACCTAATTAATAATCTCCATCCCTGCAGTGTGACTTGAGTGAGCATGTGTGAGCAGGGGGGCACAGACATGTATAGCAGCCTTGCAAATCTGACTGCTTTTCTAGACCAAATATTGTCTCTTTGACCTGAAAACAATAGGTGGTTTGTTCATTGAAAGTGTGAGAGCTGGATTTTACCCTGGCATAATTAATTTGTATGATAATGCTGTGCAAATCTGCAGTCTCAGGTGGCAACTGCAGCTTCTCCTTCTCATGGGACAGGGAATGTTTTCTTCTTCATTAATGATATTTGTGCCCTTATGTAACACTTCCCAAAGGTAACGAGGTGATGTACATGGGGACATGGTTAGTAAGTGACAAGAGGGGCTGCAAGGACAGTGCCACATTGTGTGGTGGCATGTCAGGGGTGCTTTGGGGTGGGACCCCAGTGTCCCACAGGAGGGGGAGCCAGGGCTCCCCCAGCTTTCAGAGTAACTGCAGCTCTCCCAGCACAATCAGCTCAGAGTGAACACACAAGGGAGTTCTCTTCCAAACATAAGGCAATGCAGCTCTAGAGACAAAGAAGAGTAATTTGTTCTTTGCTAGGTAGCAATTAATGTTACAGCCAGTCAAAGAAGTGTCATCAAAGGAGCTCTGAGTGTGAAGTTATTTCTGGCCACCAAGGAAAGGGAAATCACTCATCATCAGCATTGGTGCCAACCATGCCTGGCAGTGCAGTGGGAGGTTTTGTAACTTTCCCCAGGACACCTGGGCTGCCTCACCTTGTTCTGTGCTCAGGAACAGCCCTGGCTCCAGCAGAGAGCTGGGAGGAGCTCCTTGTTCAGTGCCAGAAGCAACGTGCTTGGCAAGGGCTCTTTGGAAATGGTGAGGGAAGAGCCAAGCTCCCAGCAAGGGCACCAAGCTTTGCCAATATCCCTGTCAGCTTAGGCCAGTTGGTATTAGGGTCTCTCCTAAATATTTCCCGTATAGGCCAGTTTCTATTCTAAGTCTACATTTGATTTTTAGATACGTAATTTCATAGGAAATGTTTGACAAAGCACAGAGTTGGTTGATGGGTTTTTCCAGATTTGATATGGGAAATTTTGTGTTGAGTCAGAGGTGTATGTTTCCTTCTGGATGGTCTTCTAAATAATAATAATAAATAATAATAATAGCAACAATATTACTACAACTAATATGAATATTTGAGACTAGATGATGTTCTAAATTCTTTGAGTGTGTTTGGGGTTGTCCTTACTATAAAAACAAGTCTGCATGTTAACCATGGCCACATTATTCACTGTTCATTTACCTGCTTTGCAAACTGGGGAAGTTATTTACATTGCTATGTGAAAGGTTCTTGTAGCAAAAGCCACGTGGGAAATGGTTGTCATGGATGTACTTTCCAGCACTGCTTTGGTTCAGCTCTCTGATGAGAAGCCTGAATCTTTCTCTCAAAGGGCAACATTTTAGTATCAAGCTGCTCTTGGTCTGTTGTTGTCCAGGCCCTATCATTTCCCAACTAGGCTGGTGCAAGACCGAGTAGCTTTGGGCATCTCTTTTCAACTGACAGCCTGAGGTAGTCAGTCTACCTGAGTAGATTAAAATGAGTTACCAAGATGAAAATTTAAATATGTTAAACTAGCACACCAAAAGATGCAAAACATGTAAATAATAGACTAAAATGCCTTTGTACTTTCTCCTGTGTGAGTTTCAGTATCTGTTGGTAACATGTGGAAAGCCTATTCTGCTGCTCACCTCTGGAGGTGGGAGAAATCGGGGAAGGACAGTCTCCTTTACCTTCTCCCACTTCTGTCTGGATCATTTGCTCTAGGGGAGGCTATGGGCAAGAGGTTCAACCACCACCTTACTGTGTACAAGGATTTAATAACCAGACTCACCAGACACAAAGCCCTATGTGGGCTGTATGTTCACCTAAGCCATTAGGTAAGTACTGACACCTTCTAAACCCATTTACCAAATCATTTTTGTACCAGATACATTTTGGTCACTCCTTTTAATACATGCCTACCTGGAAGACATAGTCTGACTTAATGTCAGATAGCTTTGAAGCTGCTGGAGAGAAGCAGCACGATGTTATCAATAGGCTCATGCTCAGGGAGCAGCTCCCTGGGCACAGGATGAATCTTTTGGTGATGCTGCAGTGGCCGGGTGTCAGTGCTGAGCCCTCATGCCTGCACTGACTCCTGCTCAAAGCCAGCCTTCTCTTAGAAGCTGTGGGGCCTGACAGAGTTGTTTCAACTCCTGTAATGAGAGGTTAGAATCTCCTGTGCTTTATTAAACCTTTTTCATCTATAGGTTTCTACAAAAACATATTTTATACCAAAAATACTCTAAACAGGACTGCTCATGTTTTTTACTAGCTGAAGAGTTTCAAGGGTGTTGGCACAGGGAGTTTTGAGAAGCTGGGGTAAACAAGCAGAACACCAAATTTCTCAAAGTGGTGAAAAATATTTGACATGAAAGTCTGACAGTTGTACACCTAGGGGATGCCTTATCAGTGGGTTTGGGCACTGCAGGGAAACTGCAGAGGCACACAAGCCCTTTTTCCAGCTTGTTCAGAAAATAGCTCATCTGAAATCTTCTTTCACCTTTCTGTGACACCTCTGAACTCTTTAGAGTAATACTGAGAAAAGATGATTAAAAACCTGAGCAAGTAGCTCACAGGCAGCGCTTCTTTTTATCGGTCTCCTCTGGCTGATGCCGGCGCTGTGGCGGAGGACGGGCCAGGGCTGCCACCTAGAGAACAGCCACCGCCACTTGCACACGCATCTTCGGGGCCTCTTTCGGGGAAGAAACGCTTGCCAAACCTCGGCACAGCCGCTTGCGTGCGGCAAATGCAGCAAGGAGGGGTTGCTTGCTCTGCAATTTATCCCAGCCTAAGGGCTGAGGGGTCGCCTGGGGGAGATGATAATAGTAACAATAATTTTATTTATATTTGAGCAAATGATTGGAAGGGCAGTGTCTGGGAGTATGTGTGTGTCTGCTGTTCTCCAGGCTGTTCCAAGGGAAACATTATTGTAAGATCATAGAATCACAGAATAGTTTGGGTTGGGAGGAGCCTTAAAGCTGATTTAGTCCCAGTCTCCTGCCATGGGCAGGGATGCCTTCCACTATCCCGGGTTGCTCCAAGTCCCCTTCAACCTGGCCTTGGACATTTCCAGGGATGGGGCACCCCCAAGTTCTCAGGGCAGCCTACTCCAGTGTCCCACTCCACCCTGAGCAATGGTCCACAGCATTTCCCAGTAGTCCTGGTCCATTGCTTTGTCTCCCCCTCAGAAGATTTCTGCTAAAAAATGTAAAACTTTCTTCTGAAGCAAACTTTTTCTATGCTTTCCTCTCTCATCCCACACAATCATGGCCCCTTCCCTCCTTAGAAGGTTAACTATTCCTCTCCTTTGCACCCAGTCCCAAAGGAGAGAGCAGCTTTGCATGCAGTGTGTAGGATTGTGCTCCTGCTCCCCAAAGAGCTTTCCACCTTTGAGCTGGAGGTCAGTACCAACCCTTTCAGACCAGCTTTTCAGCAGGCTGTGTGCCAGTCTGGGGGTGATGGGACTAGAATGGGTCCCTTGTGAGCCCCGTCATTACAGGAGCTACAAGCTCCATCCCAAAGCACTGACATACCCAGGGTCATCATCTTCCTGCCCTCTCACCTCCTCACAGGGCAAGCTGCTTTGACCTAAAGCTACTAAAAATGTCGAACTTTTATTTTTTGCATTCTGTATTTTTGTAGGTATTGGTTAATGTTTTATTCCTGACTATTTTGGGGTGGCTGAGAGATGATAACTGAACCTATTGCTGGGTTGTGGTTTTTTCCCTGTTCATACAGTGACTACTGTTTTTTTCTTTCCCCACACTTAAGAAAGTCCTCTTCAGGTGTTGTTACAGAAATTGGCTGATTTTTCAAACATGTGGGTTGCCTTAAGGAATCCCTGCAGATTCCAGCGTGGACATCCCTGCCTCTTCAGCCTGCCTTTTCCTGCAGATGACGTGGTGTTTGGGGTATCCCACAGGCACACCATGGCTTACACAGCCATTGCTCTCTGCTAAATTCTCCATGAATCATGTGTTTTAGGGAAATTCTTCGTAGGTGCTCAGTGATGCCTNATAAAATATACTTTTATATATAAAATGTCTATGTGCTTGCGTTATATATGTCACAAAAGAAAAACTGCCAGTTCTATCTTTGTTCAGGAAATTTATTTTGCATAGATTCTGTTAGAGTTTGGGTACATTTCATAGAGTTCTACATACAAGTTTCCCAAGTACTTAAACATAAAAAATGTACAAGTGCTGTGCCAGCAGCACACAGCTGTAGTGAGAACAGCCATGCTTACACAATTTGCACTTCACATTTTTAACATTTTAAAATTATTGTCACTGCATTTGTGGCATAATGAGAATCTTCAGTNGGGCTGCCACCTAGAGAACAGCCACCGCCACTTGCACACGCATCTTCGGGGCCTCTTTCGGGGAAGAAACGCTTGCCAAACCTCGGCACAGCCGCTTGCGTGCGGCAAATGCAGCAAGGAGGGGTTGCTTGCTCTGCAATTTATCCCAGCCTAAGGGCTGAGGGGTCGCCTGGGGGAGATGATAATAGTAACAATAATTTTATTTATATTTGAGCAAATGATTGGAAGGGCAGTGTCTGGGAGTATGTGTGTGTCTGCTGTTCTCCAGGCTGTTCCAAGGGAAACATTATTGTAAGATCATAGAATCACAGAATAGTTTGGGTTGGGAGGAGCCTTAAAGCTGATTTAGTCCCAGTCTCCTGCCATGGGCAGGGATGCCTTCCACTATCCCGGGTTGCTCCAAGTCCCCTTCAACCTGGCCTTGGACATTTCCAGGGATGGGGCACCCCCAAGTTCTCAGGGCAGCCTACTCCAGTGTCCCACTCCACCCTGAGCAATGGTCCACAGCATTTCCCAGTAGTCCTGGTCCATTGCTTTGTCTCCCCCTCAGAAGATTTCTGCTAAAAAATGTAAAACTTTCTTCTGAAGCAAACTTTTTCTATGCTTTCCTCTCTCATCCCACACAATCATGGCCCCTTCCCTCCTTAGAAGGTTAACTATTCCTCTCCTTTGCACCCAGTCCCAAAGGAGAGAGCAGCTTTGCATGCAGTGTGTAGGATTGTGCTCCTGCTCCCCAAAGAGCTTTCCACCTTTGAGCTGGAGGTCAGTACCAACCCTTTCAGACCAGCTTTTCAGCAGGCTGTGTGCCAGTCTGGGGGTGATGGGACTAGAATGGGTCCCTTGTGAGCCCCGTCATTACAGGAGCTACAAGCTCCATCCCAAAGCACTGACATACCCAGGGTCATCATCTTCCTGCCCTCTCACCTCCTCACAGGGCAAGCTGCTTTGACCTAAAGCTACTAAAAATGTCGAACTTTTATTTTTTGCATTCTGTATTTTTGTAGGTATTGGTTAATGTTTTATTCCTGACTATTTTGGGGTGGCTGAGAGATGATAACTGAACCTATTGCTGGGTTGTGGTTTTTTCCCTGTTCATACAGTGACTACTGTTTTTTTCTTTCCCCACACTTAAGAAAGTCCTCTTCAGGTGTTGTTACAGAAATTGGCTGATTTTTCAAACATGTGGGTTGCCTTAAGGAATCCCTGCAGATTCCAGCGTGGACATCCCTGCCTCTTCAGCCTGCCTTTTCCTGCAGATGACGTGGTGTTTGGGGTATCCCACAGGCACACCATGGCTTACACAGCCATTGCTCTCTGCTAAATTCTCCATGAATCATGTGTTTTAGGGAAATTCTTCGTAGGTGCTCAGTGATGCCTGTGAAAGTACATAAATGTGATGGGCTAGGTTTGGATTGCTCAGAGGGGAAGGTGTGTGTCCAACAACCCTGATGTCCCTGTTAATTTCCCCATCAGAGCTCCAAAAAGAATTTTTTGTCTGTCAGATGCCTTTTGTTTTCTTCTGCATGGATGAATCTTCCTGAAATCAGAATATCCAACTGGATGGAAAAAAGGAGATGCTGGAGGGAGATCTCCATTGTGAAGTGAAAGCAAAGAAAGAAACTGAATCCTTATGCATTATTTCAGTGCTACTTTTACCCAAATTTGAAAACACTAGTGGTATTAGGTGGTATCTAGACCTAAGGATGGTGATTCTCTACACCATTTTTTGTCACTCATCTATAGCCTGTATAATAAACTTAAAGATTTCTGAATATTATACCCTGCTGATATTGTCCAGACCTCACTGGTAGGAGACATTGATTGACTCAATCAAAATTATTTTTAGATAGAATGTTCCTTACANGCTATAATTTGAAAAAGTGTATTCTTTTATAAGAAAAGTGCCTGAAAGTGCCTCAACCTGCTGGAGGGGAGGTGGAGGTGGGGAGTGACATGGATGGCTTTGTCCCACAGATTGGCTTTGTTCTGGCTCTGAGGGCACTTGGGTGATGCAGAGCTGAGCCCTGGGGCTGTGGCTTGGAACAGCATGTAAGAGAAATAGTGTGACATCAACCCCCAAACTGGATCCCCAGAGCAGCTCTTCTAAAGCAAATAATTATTGTATTTCTTCATTGTAAAAATAAATAATTAGAAGTTTCTCTAAATAAATAGAATAAATAAATAATAATAGAGATCCAAATAAATAACAGCTCCCAATAGCACTGCTTGAAGGAGGATATGCTAAGCTCAGGTCTTCTGGCAATCTGGACAGGTGCCTCGAACTCCTTTGAAGCTTAGTTAGTTTCCTCTGGAAGGGCATTGTGACCCAGGAACCTTAATAAATATTCCAAATTATTGAAAAAATCATACGTTTCCACTGCATTCCAGTGATGTTCCTTGAGGGCAGACTGAAAGGAGAAGAGTGAAAATAATCAGGACATATAAGTTACATTCTGTTCTCTGACTAGTTTTTTTCCTTAATAATTAATTTTTGAGACCAAAAAGGCTCTCATGAAGATATTGGAGTTTGAATGGCTGAGTTACATGTGTTACATGTTGCACCTCGTGCAGCTGTTTCTCAGCCAGGGCTCCAGTGCCCACCCTCCACCAGGCCATCTCCACTTGGTGATGGGCTTGGTCTTAGCAAGGAGACATTGGGAAGAGGTGACCAGAGCAGAGGAGGCACTGGGGCCATGGCCAAGTGCCAGCTGCTGGCTGGCAGCTGCTCCCATTGCCACACGACCGGGAGGCAGTGGATGCTTTGGTCAGACACTTGTTTTCAGTGCAGCCAGGAAAAACAACAAAATCCTTCATGGTCATCTCAAACAGGAGGAAACAGTGAGCAGGGAATCAGCCCAAACATACCGTCCACCCGGTGCATGACCCTCCATAAGTCTGGATTTTCTTCAGTTTCTGAACTATGGGTCCCTGCTCCATGCTTTCTTTGCTGTTTTCTAAGGCTTCAATAAATCCTTCCAGATAGGTGGCTGCATTCCCTCCTGCCTCCATCTTGTTGTTCTGGAATAACAAAGTTTAGTAATTTTGTCTTTTCTGTACTGTATTCCTAGCACAGATTACATCACATTAGTGCAATCAAAATGCCTGCTACAATAAATAATCTTGCACAATGATTTGAGGCCAAAATGAAATCATAATTATTATAAAATTAAATAATAATCTATAGAGTAGAGAAGCAATTGTGAAATCCAGTGCTTTCCTTCTGCTGAAGGCTGATGTTACCTTCAAAGTGAGTCTGTGGAGGTGGAATTAGGCAAGACTGGGCATAATTGGATTTTTTATTGCCTCCTTCATTGACTCAGGCATGGGAAGGCAGTGATTCTTAGGAGAATCTTTAACTTCCAGCTTTGCTACCTGGCCTTTGCCTCTCCTGAGCTTCCCCAGGAAACACGCTGCCACTGCTGGCTTTGGTCTCTAACAACATGGGTATATATTCCCCAAAAGGCAGGGAAACAGCCTGTTCCCCACTTTGCAATGGCAGTAAGGTACCTGTCTCCATCTGACTCTGAAAGACAGTCAGTTCTGATTATCTACCTGTGAAAAGAGAGATAACCAATGCTGTCTGGGAGCCAGCTGTTCTGCACCACTATACTGAAGGCAGAGCCCTGAGCACTGGTGTTTCAGGGAGATCTTTGTCTGATAACTCTGCACGTGATCTCTCAGCACACATAACCCCACCATGGTGCTCCCAAAAAGCCAAAAGGGTGACTTGGCTGCCATCTAAGACTTGACTTAAGAGCACAGGAGCATCCTGAACAGTCTGTAACAACATCTGCTATCCCACTCCTTCTCAAAAAGCAGCCAGCATCCCCACAAGCCCACAGCACTGCAAAGTGAACCACAGAGAGATCTTACCAGAGGTGCGATTTCACTGCTGCCCTGGAAGAGATTGGAAGAAATCACATTAGCAGGTTCCCTGCTAACACAGACAGTCAGACACAGGGCACAGAGAAAATGGACCAACCTTAGAGCTTAGCTTCCGAAGGTCTTGGATGGTTTCCTTGAAGAGGGCGTCGGTAGGGCAGGCTGTGTCCGTGGTGCGTGGTGTAGGGAACGGGGACACCAGGCACAGCACTGACAGCATGACCCCAAGCAGGCTTAGCATGGTGACCAAGGGGCTGTGCTCCCCTCCTTGGGCTAATCTGACTTCTGGCTGCCTCTTATATGTGCTCTGATGCAAGGAAGTGATTAATACCTCACCACAAAAATGCTTGAACTGAATACGAGTAGTCACCTGTAGAATGGAAGCTGTTAGTTTCTTATCTGATTGAGGAAACTACATGTTTCTAAAATGAGGACTCCCCCAGAAGTTCAGTGGGAGCTACGTAATTCGGATATTTGAGCCATTCTGATCTTAAATGCTGAAGGATTTTTATGAACTGATATTGTCTATTGTTACTTTGATGCAAAGTAACTGTCTCTTGGATCTTTACATCCATATTTGCCCCACCTAACATTGCAATCATATTAAGTCATACTGTCACTTCAATTAAATAGTTCTCTGCCTTTATTCTGTGTGCTCATCATTAGAACCCCATTAATTACTCAATGGTACCATGCTCAGACATAAATAACAATTTTGAGACTCCTCCTGACACCATGCAGTGTTGTAGGTACACAGTTTGTGGTAATTGAAAGTGGGGCTGTGGCCAAGCCTCATCTCTAATAAACTACAGCTGTGTAAGACAAGTAATTAGTATTGAAGGTAATGAGACCTAGAATGCTGAAGTACACTGACCCATCACAAAAGGGTAGAGAAAACACACAGGGGGAATGCATGTAAAATCAAGAGTTTAAAAAGCTGTACTGAAAAACAACAAAAGAGAAGAAGCAAATGCTTGCAGCCCTCTGAAGAAATATTACTTTACTCTGTAAGAGCAAATACCTAAAGCCTTCTTTAGCGTTAGTTGTAGCTCTACCATCCCTCTACTATAATGCAGGGCTTGTGCTGGGAAGAGGGACCAGCCATGGACTGCTGGGGCAGCTCAGTGTCTTGGGGGGACAGAAAAGCAGCTCCTCTGCTTTTTTTTAAGGAGCATTTGTCTAGTTTCTGTGCTCTCCTGAGGAGGTTTAAACCATTTGGCTGGTATTTCATTTTACTTCATCTGGGGGAAGCTTGGCTGATGGGGTACTGATGATATAGCACTGATGATTGATGAGGATACTGACAGAATTGCTCCTCAAGCTGCAGGTGGGCTCTGGGGTGGCCACAGTGGGTCCTGGGTGTGCAGAGCCCTCTCCTGTCCTCTAGTCCCCCGTCAGGGCTGCCTTTGACCCAGCTGCAGACCTCCTCTTCACTTGTCCCAAGAGGAATGAACACCATGCCAGGATTTCACCTGCAGGACATCAGGTCTTTACTATCCAAAACCTCAGAACGTTTACATGTTTTTACTTTAATTTAAATTATGCTGTTTCAATCCTGCAGGAGTTTTATTATGTAACTGACATTCTTTAACGTGCATTTGGTTTTCTTGCCCTTAAAAGAATCTCAAGTGGTACATAGCTAGAGAGATGGCTTTATTTGTGCTTTCCCCCTGAGGCAAGGGCAGGTGACTCCCACACCCAGGTGCCATCCAAGCTGATGAGAGCCCAAATGCTGCTTTTTCCACACTTACGGCATTTTCCTATTGGTCCCTAAGCTGACGTTTCACAGAACACATAACGTCATTGGTTTCCTTGCATGAAATTAATTAAATCAGAAGACACTGTCTTGTTAGCTACAAACCAGGTTTTGGAGATGCTGCCAGGCACTTCTCTCCCCTGAGGAGCCACCTTGTTCAGTTTTTGGTTTTCAGTCATTTTGCTAATTGTTTGGTGAGTGAAGCATCTTCCCTGCTGTTCTCTACAGCTCAGCCTTCAGGAGCCTTTGCTGGATGAGCCACCCTGAAAGCAGCAGCTGGGTTTGGAGCAGAATGAGCTCCCTTCCCTGCGTGCCCTGCTATGCTGGTGTGGGACCCTGGGGTAGTTTTCCTGCCTTGCTGGAGTCACATTGATATTCCCAATGTTTCCCTGTAGTCAAAAGATTGGCTTTACTCCAGAGTTGAGGTTCACCCACTGTGTGTTACCTTAGTGGGGCAGCATCCATTGGAATGCTGTCTCTGCACTGTGCTATCCAGGGATTTGCATCAATTCAGGCAGTGGTGAATACCAGTCTCTGTGGTGCACACATGGCCTCTTTTAAAAAAATCCTGTGATTCTTATTTTAATGAGTTCATGAGTAGTGTGAGCTACTTTCAGTGAACCTGTGTGTTGCACACCTCAGGAAGCAGAACTGCATGTGACACTCAGGTGTTTGCTCTCATCTCTGGGTGGTTCAGGGACTGCCTGTCCCTGGCACTGCTGTGGCTATGGAGATAAAACAGATTACACCATGGTTTAAAGGGAAGGAATGGATTGCATGCATTGAATCATAGAACCATAAAATGGGTTGGGCTGGAAGGGACCTTTAAAGGTCAATTTGTTCCAACCCCTTGCAATGACCACTAGACCAAGTTGGTCAGAGCCCCATCTAACCTTACCCTGCATGGATGGCTGTACCTGCTGGTACCATAAATTGTAGCCAGGTTCAAAGTGCAGGGAATTTCTTCCCTTGGAAAGAGCAGTAGGAGCTAAGGCTGCAGCTAAACCTGTTGGTGAGCTCTGGGGATTTTGCTTTTATCTCCAAAATATCTAAAGAAATGAGAGTTCCTGCAGAGAGGGCAGAAGGGAAAGGTGTGGGCAGGATGGACTTTTACTGCTGGAAAAAAAAAATTGTGAAGTTGGGACTCCACCTTTTTCTCTTTATTCTTTTTAAAGCCACTAATGACATGCAAATACTTTCTTAGATTGCAGCCAGAGTGGAAAAAAAAGAGGTGATAAAACCAGAAAGGAAGATGGAATTTGTGGTCTACTTGTGTACGCACATTCAGCCATCGAACTCACACACACCAACTCTTGCAAATATTCACTCAGAGGTGAAACTGCTGTGACCACTCTGCTCCCCTCAAGGTTGTATCAGCATTGACCTTTCTTTCCTGTTCTGTACTGAGGGAATAACTGATGTAGGAATCTGAGAGGTCTGCAGGGAGTTTCCAGCCAGGGCTGATGCAGCAGTGCCTCCATCCAACTCCACCCTCCACCTCCACCAAAACATCCCACAAGGATTAGCACTGATGAGATGCAAGTCACAGATATGATTTCAGCCCTAGGCAGAGCCACATGAAATACCCATATCCTTGTCAGACATGGAATTAAATCAATGAACGGAAAATGGCCTGGCTCATTAGGAATTAATCAAAAGCTTGACACAAAATTAACCAAAAAAACTGAAAATATAAAATTAACTGAAAACTAACAGAATTGTTCACTTTTCTAAACCTGGAGAGATGGTGAGCTTCAGTTTTGTGAGCTGGGCTCTATGTAACTGAAGTAGAAATCCTGGTGAGATGTCTCAGCAATGGTACAGAGACTATTCTTTGCCTGTGAAGGATTTGGACAACTTCAGGTTCATCACCACGTAAGTGACCATTATAAAATTGTCACACCCATGTAACTCACCAGACTGGAAGTTCAGCCACCTGAAGGGTGACACAAACTCTCGTGAGGCTTCCTGTCCTATCAGGGAGAAAGCAAACGGTTTTGACAGTAGTTTTACTAATTTGTGACACTCTATCTCAAAGCTATCTTCTTGCTGTCATTCCTCTGTTAAAAGATTGATGAGCACCTCCTTTCACTCCTCTGAATATCCTTGTCACACACATGCCCAGTCCATCTCTGCACATTCTTGCACAACCTTGAAGTGTTTTTATTTCTCCCAGATGTTTGCCCCTGCCATGTTTTTAGCTGACAGCTGCACTTGCACACCCCTGAGCAGACCAAACCATCAGGCTCCTCAGCCTTGATGGCCTCCCTCTTCCCCTCCTTAGCCCTTTCACTTTGAATTAATCTTGAACAGGGAGGCTGAAATGATTTACAACGTCCTTTGCACCACAGGATTGACACTGTGTTCCTTGGTCCTGGAAGGAGTTAAGCAGTGTTCTACCTCTGTGGTCTGCCTCTGCAGAAAGGAGGAAGCCATGCCTCTCCCTGTCGTGCAGAGTGATTTTACAGGCTGTTCAGAAGCAGCAGAAACTGAGATCATTGTCGCTGGTGACTGTGTTGGGGCATCTGCAGCAGATGTGTGGCTCTGCTCCCCAGCCCAAGGACATTCCTTTTGTGTTTCATGCTCTGGCTGTGGTCACTTGTCTGTGGCCAGCTGTCTGGCCAGTGGGCTGTCATCCTTGGAAAGTGGCCCTTGGAGCATGGGGCCAAATCAGGCTAATCAGAGAGCAGAGGCTACATGTTTTGAAATAGTCTCTGGAGAGAGGAAGGTTTTTTATTTAATTGGAAGGTATTCCCCATATTTGTATGGCTTCTTCTGCAGCTACTCAAAAAAAGTGCTTGTGAGTCACAGAGGCCTGTCCTCCCCTTGCAGGACCCGGTGAGGGAATTGTACTGACTCATGAAATCAGAAATTAATCCAAAGCTGACTCATTCTGCACTCTCAGCCACCTGGACCCCTGCCCTCTGCTGCAATCCCTTAGTCTGTTGAGGCTCTGCCAAGGTCTCCCTAGCTGGTGGGAGACCTTGGCAGAGCTCACTCTGTCTCCTTTAACCTGTTAAAGCGATGTCTTAGGACTCATAGATAGAACTTTTTGTAACTACACAACTTTGGAAAAGCATGGAAAACCTTCCTCCTTGCTCAGAGAAATGTCCTGGAGATGCACAACAAATTCTCTACCTTTCAGGCAAAATTAGAGATAAGTTGTGGATTTCAGTGTTAAATTCTAAGAAGTGAGATGCCTATTTGATCAGAAAAGATTTCACAGGCAGCCTTGGCACCTCTCCAGCCCCAGTGAGTCAGGTTGGTGCTCACAGGACAACAAACATTACCACATGCACACTTCACCTTCCAGAGAAAATAAAATAGTCTTCCCTTATTTTTTGAAAGAAATTATATCTACCATTTCTTATATCTTCCCACACATAGGAAGAAATTGAAAGACATCTCTAGACTTGGATTTATGGTGTAAATGCCATACAGGTTCCCTCGGGACCTCATGTGCACCCTGGGAGCAGCCACCACCTTGCACCTCTTGCATCTTTAAGCAGGAGCCTGTCACCCATGTGCAGTGGTCTTGGCAGTTGTTGATAAGCATCCAAAGAAGGACAACTGTGTATCTAATGATGATTCATTGCATTCTCAGTCACTTGTCTGAAATAGAGTCTGAGAGAAACACAGATGATCAATCCAAAAAGTCTATAAAGGGTGTTTTCAAGCCTCACCCACTGACCTGATGAAATTTGGCTCCAGACAGGTGGTGTCCAGAAAGAGACACCTAATTTTTCAGTTTCAAAGACACCATGTATGAATGAGGAAATAAAAAAAAGGTTTTCCAAAGTCTGTGGGATCATGTTATGCAGAAAATAGAAGGTTTGTGAATCTTGACAAATGACTAATGAGAACTACAGATAAAAAAAGGAAGTAAAGTATCAACAGAAAATGAGTAACCAAATGTTTCAAAAAAAGAAAACAGGGGAATTACCCTTGTAGAGGGTAAGCTCAGATCTGGCTGCTGATTGCCCCTTGATGGAGCTGAGGCTGCATTCGTCTGGTTGTGATGGCATCACCATCCTCTGTACACAGCTGAGCAGGGGAGTGATGCCACGGCTGATCTCCATTTCTCTCATCCTTAGTGCTACAAAATGATGGCAAGAGAAGTGGTGCTGGGATGGCAGGGGAAGCATGGAGTATGGGAACAGCATTTCCATGTCCAGGCTGGGATCCTCAGGCAGGGAGCTCGCCTGTGGGCTGGGGCACAGCTGCCTCCCTCATAGCTGCCCTGCCACATTGCCCTGTGCAGCTACTCCAGAACCATCTACAGCCTGGAAAGTGGGACTCTAGGAGAGACACCCCCCTGACCAAGCTGAAAAATGTGTCCTTGTGAGGCTAGTGTCTGTGTGTTGTGTGTCCCACGTGCTCCCAGAGACCAGTGTCTCTTGGCAAACCTTCCCTCAGACCAGCAGCTTGTTGTGGTGGCACAGGACAGCTGCCACCATTAAAGATTTGGAGAGCTTCCAGAAGACTGTGGCTGGTCCTATACAGGGTGGGTGGGCTTCTTCCACCCTTGGAGAGCTCATCATGGGTCACATAAACACAGGCAGGTCTAGGCATGTGGTGTGTACCCCAAAGGAGTTTGGCAGACTGGAGAGGGTCTGCTCTGCTGTCACTGTGTTGGGCAGATGAGTTTTACCATGAATAATTTCTTGCTTATCAAATGGGGAACGCTAAATATAACTCACACCTACAACTTCTAAAAGTAGCACATGGCTCTGTGCAGCATACCTTCCCCCACTGTGCCACCAGCTCACACATCTTGTCCCCTGCTGAGGCTCACAGACCTGCTTTGCCTGCCTTGGTGTAAGAAATGCAACAATCATTTTTCAATGGGAAATCTACTTCCAATACAAACAAATCTGCAGCAGCCCTCGAAAGTCAAAGTCATAGCTTAACTGAGACACCAAAGCAGGTGTGTTTTGTTGTATTATGATGATGCAAGATGCTTATCAGGGTTGTTAGGAACTATCAGGAAGCTGTTGGGGTTATCATGTTCAGGCTCAGCACACGGGTGCTGTCAGTGCTGGCAGCAAGACTGTCCCGCCTGCTGAAACCAGGCATTCCCTTCACTGCTGTTTGCACAACAGTTTCTGCTTGACTTAACGGCATCAGGCTATTTCGGAGACAGTGTGGGATCAGGGATGACAGCAGGGCCCTTGGAAGCCCCGGCCAAATGGACTTTGCCCTTGCCAGGGCAGGGTGGTGAAGAGGAAGGGCTGTGCCATGCTTGAGACCTTTACAGGGTTCTGCTGGCATTATGGCTGGGAGGCCTGCAGCCTGCACTCCACTGCCTTCACCCCACTGCCTTCACCCCACTGCCTGCACCCACTGCCTGCACCCACTGCCTGCACCCACTGCCTTCACCCCACTGCCTGCACCCACTGCCTGCACCCACTGCCTGCACCCACTGCCTTCACCCCACTGCCTGCACCCACTGCCTGCACCCACTGNCATCCCTCTGCCTTCATCCCTCTGCCTTCATCCCACTGCCTGCATCCTGCAAGGCCCCAGAGCTGTCCCACCACACCGGTGCTTTCCCTGACAGTCTGCTGCCCTGGGCAACAGCTCCAGCTGTGTTCTCCTGCGGCCAGCCCAGTGTTGACTTGGAGTTATTTAATGCTTCACTTTTCCCTCCTGTCTGTTTCTCAGAATTTCCTGGACTGCTGTGCCAAGAATGCTGAGCCTGATTAATGTTTCCTCTGTAAAATCCTAATATTCTTCTCCTTTCCATGTACGTGTGATTCTGAGACTTCCCAATTATCTGAAGGGTGAATTTAAAATTTAGTGTAAAACATGTAATTCCAAATAATGTATCTGAAATATTAAACACCTTATTGTTAATGAAAACTTTGAAATTCAGGAAGGATTTCTTCAGGGTGGTTCTTATTATTCCTTGAACTAGTGCAGCACTGAATGAGATGGAGCTCAGGAGCAGAGATTTTCCTGACTGTTTAACCTGAGAGAGTTTGGCTGGATATTCACCCATTTCTCTGATCTTAAACAGATTCAGGGTTTGGTTTGATTTCCATTTTCTCCAGTTCTTACAAGAATTCAATATAAAACAGTGCACAGTGACCTTGCCCATGGAGTCTGGGCAGTTTGTGGTACCCGGGGACAGTCAGGGCACTTGTCCCCATCCAGGGCTCATGGCTGTGTGCCTACTGTGGAGGGTTTTGAGGCTACTGCCCCTGTGTTAGGAGATGAAATCGCTGTCCAGCCTGACTGGGCTCTGCCACATACAGTGTTTGCATGGGGAGGTGCTGTTTGAATGCAAAGCACCTGCTTTTGTTTCAACCATTGAAGGGTGTATCTGGAAAATGGGATGTGCTCTGCACCATGGAAGGGATGGGATGCGTGTAGGAGCCAACCTGTGCTGTAGCAAGCCCTGTCCAGGGCCACCATGCTGTCAGTGGGAAAACCCACATTTTTGGAGGTTTCTGCAAGGTGTCTCCATGGGTGCTTGCCATGGCGGCTGTATGTCTCTGGCTCTTTGGGTGTTCATTCCTGCCTCACCTGGGATGTCCCTCCATCCCAGTTCTCTTGGTGAGCATGGATGCTTCTCAGTTTTTCAGGGCTGGGAGCTCTCCACACCAGTGAAGGTGAGGGGATGGTTCTCAGCTGTGACAAGTGAAATCTCTTCCACTTTCACAGCACTGCAGATGTGGCAGGGACATGGTGCAGCCAGGAATGAGTTATCCTGGACAAGAGGACACATCTTCTTAAAAGTTCAAGCACAACATGACTCAGTAAAGCTGGCTTCAGGGCCAGGCTGCAGCAGGTGGCTCTGGGCCTTGGGAAGGTGATGGGTTAGGTGAGGGCAGATATAGGGTGTTCGCCCTGATCAGGGGCATCTCCCCTATTGCTGGCAGCATCTGTTGTGTCCATCCCACTTGGAAATCAAACAGCTCCCCTGAACAGCACTGAAACCACTCACCACTCACAAATAAAGGACTCTTAATTATGCAGGAAAATTAGTTTATTTTTGTAAATGTGCATTTACATTAACGGAAGGTTGCAAACATTCGATAACAGATACATAAATATAGGCAGCACATGACAGGAGTCCTTAAAAACCAGACCTTGCAGGAACATTCCCCTTCAATGCTCTTTTATTAAACATCAACTTCCAGAATCTTAACTGATAGCTTTACATGGGTATACACTTTGTGAGTACCTGCCATAGCTATGGCTACTTAAACAGTTTGGAAAACAAGTATTGTCTGATTCAGTTCAGTAGAATTCAGCTCACATGAGATATGGGAAACACCTCATATCAGCTGAGTAAACTTGGAGGAAAAACAAACAAGGCCTCTTTGCTTTTGTGTTACCCAGTTTGGCTGGATTTGGGTGACATGGCTCTGCCTCACCAACAATAAAACATGTAGTGGTTGAAGTTACCCCTGGATCTGAAACCTCAGGGAGGGAGTGGAGCTGGGAGTGCACAGCTGAAGTGAATCTTCTCCAGTCCTGGAGCTAGTTCAGGAGCCAAGGGGAAGTGAATGGGCTGGGTGGCACCAATAGCTTCATCCCTGTCCTAATGACTGACTTTGACCCAGCTCTGAGAGCCCTGGGGCATGTTGTGACAGCCAATCCCAAAGCAGATCCCCAGAGCTCCTCCTCAGACACCATCACACAGCAGTTTCCTAAAGCAAATACTTAAGTACAGCAGCATCACAATAAATATCTCAAAGTCTGCATAAATAAATAAATAAATAAATAATAAAAACTGCTCTTTCATTATGAAAAAGACATAAGTTAAAATATTAAAATTATCTAAAATATTTAAATATTTAAGTGC
>VXAX01007874.1:240241-331193 GCA_013399835.1 Leptocoma aspasia | reverse complement strand
TTCAATCGTTATAGTGAACATGACTGCTGTTATAACATCACTTTTTATACATATATATATATACACACAGCATATCTATATATAAATATTTTATGGCCACATTCCTGAGGATAAGTTAATTGAGTCACAGTTTGCTTGCAACAGAGGTCGGGTTCTCCTTTTCTTCTCAGATTTGGACTAGTTGCTCTATTTAAGCATTTTGAATTTTCTCAGAGAGCAATCTCAAGAACCTGTCTAGTGTGTCCAGGAACTCATCCCGTGTTACTTGTGCAGTCTTACATTCCTTGTNCACTTTTCCCTCCTGTCTGTTTCTCAGAATTTCCTGGACTGCTGTGCCAAGAATGCTGAGCCTGATTAATGTTTCCTCTGTAAAATCCTAATATTCTTCTCCTTTCCATGTACGTGTGATTCTGAGACTTCCCAATTATCTGAAGGGTGAATTTAAAATTTAGTGTAAAACATGTAATTCCAAATAATGTATCTGAAATATTAAACACCTTATTGTTAATGAAAACTTTGAAATTCAGGAAGGATTTCTTCAGGGTGGTTCTTATTATTCCTTGAACTAGTGCAGCACTGAATGAGATGGAGCTCAGGAGCAGAGATTTTCCTGACTGTTTAACCTGAGAGAGTTTGGCTGGATATTCACCCATTTCTCTGATCTTAAACAGATTCAGGGTTTGGTTTGATTTCCATTTTCTCCAGTTCTTACAAGAATTCAATATAAAACAGTGCACAGTGACCTTGCCCATGGAGTCTGGGCAGTTTGTGGTACCCGGGGACAGTCAGGGCACTTGTCCCCATCCAGGGCTCATGGCTGTGTGCCTACTGTGGAGGGTTTTGAGGCTACTGCCCCTGTGTTAGGAGATGAAATCGCTGTCCAGCCTGACTGGGCTCTGCCACATACAGTGTTTGCATGGGGAGGTGCTGTTTGAATGCAAAGCACCTGCTTTTGTTTCAACCATTGAAGGGTGTATCTGGAAAATGGGATGTGCTCTGCACCATGGAAGGGATGGGATGCGTGTAGGAGCCAACCTGTGCTGTAGCAAGCCCTGTCCAGGGCCACCATGCTGTCAGTGGGAAAACCCACATTTTTGGAGGTTTCTGCAAGGTGTCTCCATGGGTGCTTGCCATGGCGGCTGTATGTCTCTGGCTCTTTGGGTGTTCATTCCTGCCTCACCTGGGATGTCCCTCCATCCCAGTTCTCTTGGTGAGCATGGATGCTTCTCAGTTTTTCAGGGCTGGGAGCTCTCCACACCAGTGAAGGTGAGGGGATGGTTCTCAGCTGTGACAAGTGAAAGCTCTTCCACTTTCACAGCACTGCAGATGTGGCAGGGACATGGTGCAGCCAGGAATGAGTTATCCTGGACAAGAGGACACATCTTCTTAAAAGTTCAAGCACAACATGACTCAGTAAAGCTGGCTTCAGGGCCAGGCTGCAGCAGGTGGCTCTGGGCCTTGGGAAGGTGATGGGTTAGGTGAGGGCAGATATAGGGTGTTCACCCTGATCAGGGGCATCTCCCCTATTGCTGGCAGCATCTGTTGTGTCCATCCCACTTGGAAATCAAACAGCTCCCCTGAACAGCACTGAAACCACTCACCACTCACAAATAAAGGACTCTTAATTATGCAGGAAAATTAGTTTATTTTTGTAAATGTGCATTTACATTAACGGAAGGTTGCAAACATTCGATAACAGATACATAAATATAGGCAGCACATGACAGGAGTCCTTAAAAACCAGACCTTGCAGGAACATTCCCCTTCAATGCTCTTTTATTAAACATCAACTTCCAGAATCTTAACTGATAGCTTTACATGGGTATACACTTTGTGAGTACCTGCCATAGCTATGGCTACTTAAACAGTTTGGAAAACAAGTATTGTCTGATTCAGTTCAGTAGAATTCAGCTCACATGAGATATGGGAAACACCTCATATCAGCTGAGTAAACTTGGAGGAAAAACAAACAAGGCCTCTTTGCTTTTGTGTTACCCAGTTTGGCTGGATTTGGGTGACATGGCTCTGCCTCACCAACAATAAAACATGTAGTGGTTGAAGTTACCCCTGGATCTGAAACCTCAGGGAGGGAGTGGAGCTGGGAGTGCACAGCTGAAGTGAATCTTCTCCAGTCCTGGAGCTAGTTCAGGAGCCAAGGGGAAGTGAATGGGCTGGGTGGCACCAATAGCTTCATCCCTGTCCTAATGACTGACTTTGACCCAGCTCTGAGAGCCCTGGGGCATATTGTGACAGCCAATCCCAAAGCAGATCCCCAGAGCTCCTCCTCAGACACCATCACACAGCAGTTTCCTAAAGCAAATACTTAAGTACAGCAGCATCACAATAAATATCTCAAAGTCNGAGATCCTTTAAAAAAAAAGACAATGCACTTCAGCCACCTAACTTGGCTATCACATTGAAGTCTGTGGTATTTGATACCTCAGCTGACAAGTGGGCTGTAATAGCCCACAGCCTGTTTTGGAGAGCTGGGTGAGCTGCCCCTGGAGGCTCCAAGGCAGGGTGATGATGTGTGGGTGACAGCTCATCACCTGGCAGCATGCACAGGTGCCCTAAGCCCCACTGCTGTCCCACCTTCTACTCACATTTGAGGGTTTTTTTGTATTATTATCTTCCTTGCAATTGGGATTACCACAGGAAAAGATGTCAGAGCGTGATCTAAGGAAGAAGGTGAATGTATTTACACCCTTCTTAATCATATCATTTTCAGAAGAGATTTCTAGTGTCCACTGCAGCCCACTCAGTGCCATCCCAGCTGCCATGCCCCATCTTTGAACAGCCTTTGCAGATTATTTTGCTATTAAGTACCACAAAGCCAAACTTACTTTGGGGAGGATGTTTCTGTAGGTGTTAAGTCTGGTCAGTTTTATGGCGATGACTTTGCTGTGAGTGTCAAGAGCTCTCAAGGTGCTAGTAAAGGTTTTCAGGTGGCTGTGCATGCATCTCTCCACCTGCAGGGATAGGGAAGAGTTATTTCAACAGTAATAATTGGTAGCACATAAGTAAAACATCGTACCCCAGGAATTTAAACACTCATGAAAAATAATAACCTATAGGAATGAAGAGCTGTCTTTTCAACACTAGCCCTGATACTGTATTCAGCCATTTACATTTACCAAATTTAGGAAATCATAGTACAATCTATAATTTTCATTTAAGAGCATGCCAGGCTCCAAAAACTCCCAACTGCCTTAAGTAAGTTGCAGGTGTCACTAGAAACTGGACATATAAAATTTTGATGTCTTCAATTCTGGAGATATTTGTTCCTTGAGGAAAAGGAGGGCCAACCCTGCATTAGGTCTTCATGTCTTGCTATTGTGTCTCTCTTGAAACTGTATCAGAATTGTCTTAATGAAATAAAAGCAATTATTGCTGCTGGTGTGAATTTTCAACTTTTCTCCCTGAAACTAAGAGGGACTGATGCCATTTGTCTTCTGTTCACTTGTAATAGGAGATGGGCTGCTGTTTCTCATTGGTACTCCTCGTGTCCTCCATAAAAAGCTCATTTTTTCACTGGATTTCGGGAAAATAGTGGTCAGTGAAATGAGTGGGTCTGTATAGGATATGGACTAAACACTCTGTTCTAAAACTAAGGGATCAGAGTGAATTTGTGAGGCTTCCAAGGAGATGCTGGTGCACGTCTAAGACCTTTGCCTATTGAGAGAACTACTGAAGCATTTTAGCACTGGCAGCAGCTTTCTGTAGGCTCCTGCAAAAACTTTTAATTTCCCTACGTTTGTAAGGCTATCTTACTGCTAGTAGAATTCTGAAGTGGGAAAGAAATTTGGGGATTTTAGACAATCATTTTAAATAAAAGTATGCAGTTTCTTACCGTAGCATTCACAGTTACAAGGCTGGGAACCTGCTCAAGAGAACATGAAGTTAGTAACTTCAGAATAGAACCTGGAATAGAAGGGCAGCTAGGGAAAAGTTGTTCAAAATTAATGAACTTACTGCATTTAAATTTAGCTTCTTTATATCTTCGAGAAGTTCTTGAATGATCCATCCCACAAAAGTCCTGGAGTGCTTCTCCTGCAGTTGTGCTGAGCTGCCCAGCACCCCCAGACCCAGCAGAGCCACAACCTGGACCAGCATTCTGAGAGTCAGCTCTGCTCCTCAGCTGGGTGGACTGTGTGTGGCTCTGCTTTGGCCTCCTTTTATACACACAGCACTGCAGGAAGTGATTAATATCTCACCACAAACATGCTCTTGCTGAAGAGGAGGCGGGGAAGAGTTACCTGAAGAATGGAATTTGATGGTTATTCAAATGAGTAAGAGTCTATATACTTTGTACATCAAGAGCAATTTTATAGACTCTCTACCTAATCCCCTTTGCAATATGTATTTCCATGGCAAACTGTACAACCCTTTAGTGTGGATAAAGTGTAGACAGATATCTGTATTCATCTGAAGTTATTAGAGTGTGTATTCATAGACTATACACATATATAGACAAATGTGCACACAGTTGTGGATGCTGGAAAACTAAATCTTGCTTTATATTAGTTTCTCAGCACTTCCAAAAATTTGGAGGTAGTTTAAAGAAAATGTACAGGTTTCCCCAGAAAACTAGGGTTATAGTTCTCAATATTAGTAGGTTTACATTTTTAAAGATTTATAATAAAACTACCAAAAGTATTAAGTAGAGTTTCTACAGGGAATTATGTCTAATTCAGGAGATATATTACAACCTGACTGAGTCAGGACTGAGATTCCAAGGTTTTGGTGTTCTCAGGAAAGGCACTGTGGCCTCCAGATAGATTTTTCAGCTGTCTGTGGAGAAAACAAATTGAACAGTAACTGAGAAATTTTGCACTCAAACTTCATTAAATATGGTTAGAGCTGCACAGGACAAGCTAATTATGAATATCAAGTGGAGAAATTCAGTAGAGAATGATTCAGAAGTCTGACCTGTGAATATACAAAAAAAAATCAGATTTCATAAGAGCAGCTGTGCCCTGGTTGCATTAGAGGAAGATCACCATTGATGCTGCAGCCAGCCCTGGCAGAGAGAAGTTAAGTCAGAATGGCTGACCCTGGACAGAATGGCTGTGTCATCTCTCACTGACCTGGCCTGGGGCTACAAGTGAGGATGGGAACCAAGCTGTAGTTTTCCATGTTCTATTTAACATATGAGAAAAGGTTTCCAAATCAGAGTGGTACCAGGATATTTATTCACTCCTGGATTATTGAGGATGCAGTTGTGGGTGCTGGGTGAGGTTGTAGCCATATCCTGGGAAGGAAAAGGAACCCTCTACTCAGTATTTTCACCATGCCTAACACACTTTCAGAGCCAGTAGTAGAAGTACACACTCTGTCATCCAGAAATTTTGTTGGACTGTACTTTTCTCTTTAATACAATATTTCTGATTAAAATCCTGACTAAAACTGGACCCAGACCAGATCCTTACAGCCAAGGCTAGGTACGACCTTACATGCTGATGATGAATTACTTGTACAGTGATGTGTTTAATGCAGTAATGTCAGTTATTTTCACCTACTTTGCTTATGAAAACATGCTGCAGACTTGGACAAAAAAGTCAATAAATGTTTTTCTACTTACCAAAGCAGAAGTCCAAGAAGCAAACTATTTTTAATAAATGTTATGTATGATGTGATCTGCTTTGCTCTCTTTGTGTGTGTTATTGCTCTCTAGAAGTGAAAGGAATTTTAAAATCAGATTGTCCCTTGAGCATGCTGTGCCATTATTCTGGATGGACCATGCTGAGTGGTGTTCAGGCAAGGCAACGCTCCCTCAGCCTACAGCTGAGGTGCTTTATCAGCAGGTGCTTTATCACCTCCAGCTCAGGGAACTGGATGCTCTCTTTTGCTTTCATTCCTGTATGGTCAAGTATGTTCAGGTCACACACAATTTTGTATTTTTCCGTCTTTCATATTCATTTTGTTAAATTCACTGAATACATTCCTCTCCTGAAAAGTCAACCCTATGATAAAAATCTCCTTTTTTCCAGTTGCATTATGAGAGCCCTTGCACCGTGACAAACATAGATGACACTGTGAATTTGGATAGTCTTTAAAATATGTAAAGTAAGAGGGGAAAGGAGAAAGCATATCTCACATGTCAGTGTTATATCAGATCACACCATCTGCAGGCTTTCTTCCAGTTACCTCTGTTTCTCCATATCAATATGGTTCATCTCAGGGGTAGTTTCCAGCAGTGACCCATAGTTTCCTCATCATTTTACTAGTATTTCAGCTGTGCTTAATAATTCCTTCCACATTCCATTGATAATCTATGACATTTCTCTGGTAATTCCCAACTTATTTAGTACAGCTGTCAGGGTTATGCGTATTTCAGGATTAATGTCTTAGCATCCTGGACATACTTTTGTGCCCAGGACACGATGTGCAGGCGAGGGCTGGAGACTGGCTGAAAACCAGCTAACAAGTGTAAAATGGGTTAGTAAGAAAACTTCAAATACAGCAAGTGATTTACAGCAGGCGTGTGAGCATAAAGCAGTTACTCATGCAATTTGTTATATCCTGCAGTCAGGGCGCTTGCCAGAAACAACAGAATTCAGTGTTAAAATCTGAAATGATAATCTGAGATAAATGCCAGAACTATGACTTTTACAATTACTTTATTGGACTCAGTCTAGAGCATTAGAGTAAGTAAATAGCTGTGCTGAGGAGGCTGTGGAAAAACAGTGTAGCTGTCTGGTGTAAGCATCATCACTCAGAGGGAGTATTTTTTTGGGAAAAGGCTTTTGCAAGACACTTTGTTATGTTTGCAGCAATGTGCAGGACAGAATAAGATGTCATGTCTTACACCTCCACAGCTTGCTTGTACATCCCACAGGGAGTGTGCACATTTATAAAATGGGAAGCAGGAAAAAAATAAATTAGAAGGAAAAAAAAACCAAACAAAGATCTGCACCAGGCAAACCTAGCTGATGTTTGTGATCCTTCAGTGGTGCTTGGCCACTCTGTGTGTGTGTGTTTTGGCCATTTGCCTCCCTAATCATTGCACTTTATACTTTGTCTTCCCAAAAGCACATCACACTCAATTCTGACAAGGATTGTCCCTGGTTTATGATTCAAAAAGTTCATTATTACTTTTTTTTATTATTATTATATCTGGGTCAGGAAACTGCTTGTGAAAACTCCATTGTTCTCCCTCCATTGGGTAGGAAATCATCCACAATGATAAGATGTTTCATCCTCTGAAGAAAATGTCTTCAAGCATTTCAACATTTTAGTCCCCAGCCTGTCATGCCAGGAGCCCAGCAATCCCTTCACCCTCACCCACTCAAAAAACAGTTTAACTGTGAGCAACAGTGTGACCCCAGCTCTATACTGACTCCTTTAAAATGCTCCATTTCTAGAAACATTCAGGGCCAGGCTGAGCCGGGTGCTGAGCTACCTGGTCTGATTGAAGATGTCCCTGCCTGTTGCAGGGGGTTTGGAATAGATGAGCTTTAAAGGTCCCTTCCAACACAGATTATTCTACGATTATATGAAATATAATCATAGTTTATATGAATCATAGTTTATTTATCAAATTATATGAAATATATATGAATAATCACCTTATTTTTAGTAGAAAAGACTGATAGAGAACTGGTTCCCAGATCCTCCCACAGCTCAAGCTGAACTGATTGCTCTATAAGCAGCTCCTCAGCTTTCTACTGGTCCCAGGCTGTGTTTGTCTTCCTCCACTCCCAGAAATTCCCACAGTCCTCTGGATTTTCTGGGATTGTTTGCAGTCATCCACAGTCACATTGCAGAGAGCCTTAGGAACTTGAAAATTAACTACATCATGTCCTGCAGGCTTGGCTATGGTTAGTTTATTTAAATAGTTTCTGTGAGGGGATATTTTTATGAAGACAACTGTGTTTTGTTAATCAGCTCTCCTACATACATCCGGTTTACAGAATCTTTGCTCCAAATTTCTGCAATTGATGAGTAATAACAGCTGTGTGTGTGTGGCAAAGGAAGACCCTCAAAAAGACAACCGAGGTACAGAGGGCTACATGGTCAGCAAACAGGTTGTCCTCTACAGAGACATCTCAGAGTCTGGCTCATTCTATATTCTGTATCTGTACTTAAAGAACGTCTCCCCAAAGCCTTAAACTTCAAACTGGAAGAGTATTTTGCAAAATCCTTAGCATTGAATCGCTGTGACGGTTGTCTCAATCTGTGAAACAACACATTCCTTCCAAATAATGTACAAGTCTATTCTAAGAAACCTGCAAAAACCCTTTCTAGGAAACAGCGTACCCCTGGCAAATTAGCTGTGTTGACCTATATTGGAGAGTGGAGCAGAGGAAGATTTATGTACAGTCATCAGTGGCAATTTCATCAGCCCATGGGCTATTTCTGTATGTTCAGAAGTGCCTGAAGGTCTCCAAAGTCCAAGAAGTTCTTTTGGTCATGGAGAATAGTGCTGGAAAACACGGTGGAAGGAAGGATGTCCTTTGTTCTGGCTCTAAACAGAATCTCATGTTAATGAGATGGATTTAATTTCTCTGAATGGAGCATACTGCACTAACCTTGTGCTGTTAGTATAGTAAATACTGAAAAAAATGTGTATGCTTGAGTCCATAATCCAAGTAGCAAGTGAGCCCACACCCACAGGCTTCATTGCTGTTCACCACATGCAGCCACATAGAGAAGTGTATCGTCGTGGTCCATGCATTGAAGAAAAGACTCTTGACGACAATATCAGAAGGCTAATAGATTTATTAAAATGATTCCATAATTCTAGTATTTTTCTATATCTGCTCAGCAGAGAGCATTCTCTATGATCCTGCTGCTGCTTCATCCAGGGAATGTCCCAAATGCTTACAATATCAGAAAGATTACAGTCTTTCAGCTCCTTCTCCCACTCTCAAGGAGGAGAGCCGAGGAATTGTAAAATGTCCTTGAAGAATATCAGATATCTTGTTTACAGAAAGCCTATACAGAGTAAAAGAACAGTAAAAGGATGTTCTCCCATGGGAAAATAGATCAGAGGCTTACACACAGAGAAACTTGTAATATGTTCATAGCAACAGAAGTGTTTGATTTCTTCAGTAGTGATGAGATTACTGGAAACCAGGTGGTGAAATATGGGTGAATCAACTGCTGTACTGCAAGACATTGAATTACTCTCATACTCAGCTTCCCACTAAAATAAGCTGAAAATTTAATTATTTTTGGAATGCCCACTCTGGAGTGAGCTTGTGCAAAATAGTATCTTTCTTCCATGCTCAGTAATCTCGATTTATTTACTCTTCTTCCAATTACTTATTTTGAAATGTGTATATATTTGAAAACATGTAAAACTTTCTCCTGGAATTATCAAGATCAACTATTGTGTGATCTTGATTAAATAATTATGTTAATTACATTTACTCAACTAAATCCCTGAGGGAACAAAGGAGTAGAACCATAGACTCATGGAATGGTTTGGGTTGGAAGGGACCTTAAAGAGCCTCTCATTTCCCCATGGGCAGAATAAGAGAAATATTTGTGCCAGAAAGTTAATGTTTCTCACCTAGGTTTTATTTCCAGTTTCTCATGGAAGCTTTACAGATTAGTAAACCCTTTGTGAGATCAAATGAGGACACCAGAGATGCAATGGTATCACGAGAGCTTTAACTTCCAATTCTGATCTACATGCAAATTCTCACTGCTGTGAAATGCACTTCTGCAAAAGTTGCTCAGAGTCATGTGAAGAATTCTAGATTTTAGAAGGGGTCTTGGAGTTTGTCAGCCTGATGTGAAAATGCAAAAACGGTGTCTCCTGATGGGCTACAGCCTGGCTGCTCCCTCTGTTTTCCATCCAACCTACTCCATTCAGACATGTCTATGCAGATTCATTTAGACAGTAACAACAAAAGCCATAATGTCAGGTGGATGGATCAGTCTTGATCTTCCCAATGGAAATCTGTCCTCCTGTGTACGTAACCTCATACCCCTTTGGGATCCCATTACTCCAGAATGGAGCCCAAAATAGGCATTCTTGGTTCTTGTGCTGTTTGCTCCCATGTGGCTAAGAAGTAACTCAAGACATTTTGTGATAATCTATGCAGTTAGTAGAAGAACTATTTATTATCTCTGCTTTTCTGGTTTTGCTTTTTTTTTCCTTTTCTTATTTTCAAACTCACAATGAATTTGGTGCATTTGGTAGTGGCTGTGACAAAATGGGAAGTACAGTGGGAATTTACATTTGTAAATACTTCCATGATATCAGCTTGAGATGGCTGCACCAGCACAATGTGAATAAGAAACTTTATCAATAGCACAAAGGGAGGAACACAAGCCAGAAACCATACATCCAAAAAAACCCAAAACAACAGGGGAGGTCCACAAAGCTGACCTGGCAGACAAGAAGGATTTAAGTACAGCAAGTAGTTTGGGATACTTTGCATAAAAAATGCAAAAACAGAATTGAAAGTATTGATGAGAATCTGATGGTCATTGGACTACTGTCAACAATGGGGGTAGAAATCAGCCAATTTTCCTCCAAGCTCCTTCTGATGTGGAAGGCAGCCTTAGGCATGCTGGGACTCAGGTGGCAGTGGGCAGGACTGGAAACTCCTCTTCCCAGATATGGTGAGCTGATGGTGCTCACAAGTCATGTGGTGGTTTCTGTTTCAGAGGAAAAATGCCACCCATGCACAGTACCTGGAAAGACAAACAAAAATTAATTTTTACAAGTAGTTGTAGATTTATATATTAATAGCTTGCATGAAATAGACCTTCAAACCTCAAGAAAGGAATGATCATGACAAAGCCACAGCTGTTAATGGGGTCCTTGTAGCCAAAGGTTTTACCTGGGCATTTTTTACAGGTTTGTCTGGGATAAAAATGGCCTGGTAAAAGACTTCACAAATCCAATTTCTTGTCTGTGTAGTGAATCCTTTTACCACTTTTTTATACCTTATTGCAAATAAAACAAAGTTGAACACTGAGAAGCTTATCTTAAGGGTCTTTTGCAAACTAAATCATTCTATAATTCCTAAGAAACAAAATCCTAAAATGTAGTTTGCTTATGTGACCATATATTAGTCTCCTTACATTGTGCCTTCAAACTTTCTTTAGTTATATTTTGCCTATTTTTTCCCATGAAAAATTTGTTGAGTCTGTTTTGCTCAGGGTGGACCTCTCTTGGGTGGCAGTTTTTCTGTAGTGTTTCTAACTTTTAAGTCATTGTTTTGCAAGCTTAATAATCCTTTTAAGCAATTTTTTCCCATGTAATTTTGGGGTTTCTTTTACCAAGTAAACCAAACCCCGAAATCCCAGGCAATGTACCTTGTGGAGTCACAGTGACACCAGCATGGTTAAAAATTCAGTGAACTGCACTATATAAGGCCATAGAGATTTCAAACAAAAAGTAATTTCATGTTTTCAGTCTTACTAAATATCTTTTTATACTAGGTCCTATTTTTAGAACCTACTGACATCTTCAAGATGAGTCAGCATCCCAGTCAACATGGAAAATTTTGTCCTGGTGATTAAACATTGATATGTCTGTTGAGAAAAGAAAATGACAGCTAACACATGAGGCTTCCCACAAAAGGCAAAAGATGCATCTTTTGGAAATGCACTAGGAAAGAACATCACCTCCAGCTTGGTACAACCAGTGGATTCAGCGTGATGGAAAAATCCCTGTGGCTGTGTGGGAGCTGGTGATGCACCCCAGCTCCTCAATGGCAAAAATGCTGAGAGTCAGAGGTTAAAGAGCCCAATATGGAGTTTGTGGAGCCAAGTGTCTCAAGGCACTTTGTGGCTCCCCAGCAGCTGCAAGAAACCCTGCTTGGAAGATTAATCACATCCTTTGGAAGTTTCTGACATCTCTAGATCAGCTGAGAGGAACATCAGTGTTTAGAATTGCTATGCTATTTTTAAACAAACAAGAAGAGAGACCATTTATTTCTAACTCATTTCAAACAACCAGGATATTTTTTCTCTGTGTCTCCCAGATTGCTTTCCCCACAGAGCTATGGAGAGGACAGCACACAGCCCATACCCATCACACTGAGCAGGCCAGGGCCCATGGCAGCATCCCCACAACTGCAAGCAAACTGTTGTGACAACACAGAGGTGAGGAATCAAATAGGTTTCAATGTCAGTTTGTTCTGTTTAGGAAAACTAAAAAGGGGGGAATTTTTATTCAGGTTTCTGTGAGGATTTCAGTCTGGTTTTCCACACCTGAGTTCTGAGAAACAGGTTTCTGGATCTCATTTGATTGTCTAATAAACTACTGCATTCCAATACCTCTAACTCATGGGAAAAGAGAAGTAGGTTCTGGGAGTAAGTGTGCTGCTTTACAGCAACCAGCAGACAGTGCCTTTACCATCATTATCCAGAAGTGCCACAGACAGCACAACATGCCTTTTGCTTCAGCGCTGCTGGCTGGCAGCTCCAGCTGCTCTTGCTCTGCTCCTCTGGAAGGCAGAAGGAAACATTGCTCTCTAAGGAATGGCTTGATCTGTATTAGGAAAAGACCTTGAGGTCTCTTGTGTGCTTAAAGGCAACTGCTTTAACATTCAAGAAGTGCTTTCAAAATACTGACATAAATGGAAAATAGAAGCCTTCTGGAAAGCAGAGCACTTGGCTATGGAGAGCATCTTGTACTTGCACAGGGCAGTGACCTGGGAGAGTTACCACTCTAGGGTGTAAAGAGTTTAGCTCAACAGAAACATTCCTCATGTCATTAAAAAAGCCAACTCACTCTCTGTTGTACCTATTCAGGTTGTATTTTCTGGGTGCATGTCTTCGCTTACCAGTACTGGGGTTTTTGTGCCATCATCTTGCCCAATCACTCATCTTTGTGAGATCCTACTATGATGCCTCATATTCAAATTCAGAGTGTACTTGGGATCACTCCACTCCTTCTCAGATTTCATCCACCTCCTTTTTTCAGAGGATATTAAGCAATGCAGCTCTTTGCAACTGTTAATTCTTGCTTTAATTGCTGCTGCTGAAACATGGTCTTGTGCGTAATTAATTGTTTCATGCAATGACTTCCCTTTGACTGAAGTGATCCAAACCCCTCATCTCTTTGGTTTTATTTATGCCCCCTTTTTGCGCATTCAGTCCTGCATCCATCCATTCATTGAGACTGGGATTTGTTTCCCCTACATCCATTTTATTAGACCATACAGTCTATTTTACTCCCTTTCAAGAAATAATAATTGATTCAAAATATTAATGAAAAATCTACTATTTAGGAAAATCTACTATTTCTACCAGGTAACAGCTACTTTTGCTGTTACCTTGGTAAACAGTGAGTTTTCCCTGTGCAACAAACTCAGTGCTGATGCTTCTACAGTACTTCTAAAAGACCATATTAAGGTTCAGCTCTGATATTCATACCTCTTTTACCGTTGCTTTTGAATGGTTTTCTAAATTCTTAACTTTGTTATTATAAAAATTTCATGACCAATCAATTCTGTCTTTTAATTAAACCAGCACAAACATGCAGCTGGCAGATGATCACAGCAAGAAGGCAAATTACATCAAAAGCCCTGACAGACTGGGCTAGAGGGCATTTTGTCTGCAAAACAAATGCTTGTTTAAACGATGTTCCATTTGAGTACAAGCTAATAGAAATAATGAATAAATACATGAGATGATAGATAGTAATAAAGTTTTATAAAGGCATTTCAGCCTGCACTCTCAATGGGGATATTTCTGCAGCTCTTTGACTTCTGATGCTTTTACTGGAGTTGACTTTCTCCCAATTGTCTGAATGAGCTTCTGACAGCAGATGGCATCTTCCTCAAAACCAGAAATCAAAAAGGGATTGCTACAGGAGAAAACAAGGTGGGAAGCTCATTGCCCTGCTCTGCCAGTCTGCTGCTGTTGACAAGGTCATGTTGTGGATCAATGGCAAAATTTGGCCACAAGGACTTTCTCTGCTCACACAGGCTGGTGAAGCACAGTGCTTCATTGGAGCACTTACAGCTCGAAAGAGCCTGGGTGCTTTTTGAATAATAGGGCTGACACTTCAATGGCTCACCAGGAACAGATGACAGGAACTTGTTGCTTTGCACCCACTGCATAACCCGATTGCCCACACAACTCTGCCTGAACAGGTCAGCATTCAGCTGCCTCCAGCCAGAATCTGTGGCAAAATTATTTAATATACATTAGATATCACTTAAAACTCCACCTAAAGTTGAGGAGTTCTGAGCTTTTGGATATGCTCAGGTCTCGGCTTTGTCCTTTACTTACTTTAGAGGTGTGGCTCATGAGCTGCAAGCTGAACCACAATACCTGTATTTGTCCATTACCCAAATCCAAAGAGAAGAGCTTTTGACTAAAGAAAGCTCAAAGGTCATTACAGAGTATGTTTATATCTGTATAAAGAGGTTGAAACTTTGCTTCCAGTCTGATGGAGGTCTAACATAATTTGCTGCAGCAGAATTAAACTCTTCTGGCCACAGCAGAAGTGTGACCAGAGCTTGCTCCACTTTATTGACAGGATCTTTTTGGATTTGGGCTGTGAGTATGTCCTCTAAGCCAGAAGAGGTTAAGTGAATATTTCTTATTTTCTTAATGTGATTTCAGCATAGCTGGCATGAAGAGTTATGGGATTAAATGACTTCTGCAAACTCTGATATCTTCATTTGTTCCATAACAACTATCATAGAACTACTTGTTTTCTCTCTTCTTACTGTAATGTAGGAAGAATGGGTCTGGGATTTGGGGTTTTTTTTCTAAAACCCCTCTTTTTGCTTTGTCTTTGCAGCTGGGGCAGCAGCAGAGCAGCAGTAGCAGCTGTGCACTCCTTGCATAACCCCACCAGAAGTAGTTCAGAGAGTTTATGGTAACAAACGGATATAAACAGAAACCAAAAGAACAAACTAGGTCATTGTACCACTTCTAATCTAATGCTTGTTGGTATTTCTGCATCCTCAAAATTAAATATTCTATTTTTCCTTGGTTTTTTCACAGTCAATCAACTGAGTTTTCCTGTGAATAGTTGAGTAGAGGTCTTGCCTCCAGTCTTTTCCTTACAGCCATGAAGATTTTGGCACTAAAGTCATTGATCTCAGCTAACAGTGATCATATCATAGTCATAATGCTCTGCCAGCTGATATGAAAAACCTGAAAGCTGGGAATGCTTTAAGCATTAATGTAGCAGTCAAAAGAACTATTTCTATTGGCTTGAGGGAATGTTCATCTTTGACTTCAAAGGATTGATTCTGTCTCTTCATTTAGCCACAATACCTATATCTAAATCTTCAAGGTCAGGAAGGTATGGAGAGCTGGCACCATGTAGCATGTTCATGTAGATTTCAGCAGCAACTGGAATCATTCTCTTGACTATGAGATGCAAAACAGATTTATTGTAATGCAGTCCGACCCCTTCATCTGGATTTGGGCAGCCAGATAGCACTGATCTGTGTGCTGCCTCTCTGGGAAATAAATCCTCTGCCCATCCTGAGCACACCTGCTGCCTCCAGCCCTTAGGCAGAGGCCCACAACCATCTAGATGAGACGACCATTGGGAACTATGAGGAGCAGTTAGAGGGGCTCAGCCTGGAAAAAAGGCATCTCAGAGGGGACTTTTTTCTCTCAAATTCCAAAAAAGGAGTCTGGAGCCAGGTGGGGTTGGTCTTTTCTCCCAGAGAACAAGTAGCAGGACAAGAGGAAATGGCCTCAAGTTTCACCAGGGGAGGCTTAGATTGGCCATTAGGAAACATTTCTTCAGACACTGGCAGAAGCTGCCCAGGGCAGTGGTGGAGTCACCGTCCCTGGAGGGATTTGAAAGGTGTATCTGTGGCACATGTTGAGGGCATGGCTTAGTGGTGGGCTTGATTATCTCAAAAGCATTTACTAACTTAAAGGGTTCTATTAGTCCGGTGCAGAATGGACTTAATTATCTTCTCTTCCACAGTAGGAAAAAGAATGGCAGAAGAGGAGGCTGGTGATGAAGCAGAAGACACGGAAGGAACAACTGCAACTTCCAGGGTAACACATTAATCACCTTTGCTATCTCTAATGTTGGCTGTAATATGGAGCACCGTAGGGAGTCCCTCAGACCCGCCAGTGATTTAATGGGGCACAGAACGGGTTTGTTCATAAAGAACGGTAATTACTGAGCTGCCGCTGTCCGTGGTGCTGGAGGTGGCTCCGGAGCCCCCGGGGACCCGCCTTGCCCCGGCCGCGATCACCTCATTTACCCGGTCTTTGAAAACACCCGAGCAGGTGCACAGCCGGTGGGAAGGGCCTCGAGCTTCCTGTGTGGTGTCAGGATTGGGAGGGCTCGGAATAGCTGAGAAAAAGGTGAAAGATTCCTGCAGGGCTAGACAGAAAAATTATCCTTCCTCAGACATGTTTTTGCATTCCAGGTCTAAAAGAACTATCTTAATGTTCATAAAGTGTACTGAAAAAATACCTTAACTCTCCCCACATATATTTGCTATATTATTTGTCATAAATCTGTCAGCTTCGATTTTAGAAAGTTAAAGTTGAAACTAACTCAGCTGATTTCACCAGCCAGCCACTTTAAAGTCACTTTCTTCCAGAATGTCATCATACAGTAAAAACACTACCTCAATGGCAGGAAAATCCATGATGGGAGAGTTCACACCCTTCTAGCTCTGGGGAAATCCAACCATGAGATGGGAAACCACAGACTTTGCAAGTTTCACTGTTATCAAAAAGAATTTCTTCTAAATTGCTGACTTGCCAAAACCTTTTCATGGTCTTAGACTTGATAAATTGGATGACTGTTGTAGATAAAGAATGGGCTGGACAGTCACACTCAAAGAGTTTTGGTAACAATGGTAACTGCTTGGCCAGTCACCTCTGGGTTGAACTGAAATCCAAAGAAAGGATAAAGGAGAAGGTTCAAGGTGTAAATAAAACCTTCAAAGCAAGGTAAATTTAAAAAAAAACCAAACTTGCAGGAACAGAAAGCAAGGAGCTTTCAACATCAACAAAGGGAAGGGGAGCTTCTCACAATCAAACAGACAGGGATATTTTGGAGCTGGGCGTGTTGTGGTTTGATATGAGACAAGCTCACTTGCCAATATAAAGCTTCAAGGAAATACTGAGAAATTATGAAAACAATTCAAACATCTTTCTGATCAACACAAAAGGAAAGCTGAAATAGCATCCTGAGTAGGTATGATCTTTATTTAGCAGATTCTTGCATTGATTCCACCAATAAATGCTGAGTTTCACAAGGAAAGAATGATATTTTAAACATCATAATTCTGCAATGAAACAATAAAGAGAAGACAAGGCTATAATCATAAGAAACCAGAAGGGTAGACAGCACTGCTACTGGAATGTGAGGGAGTGCTGAGTCACTCTGCATTAGGTGCTGCCATAGTAACTATTTACCAGCTGGTTGGGGATGAGGACAGACTGAAAATTTTGAAATAAAAATCATGTAAATCCCAGTTTGAAATATACTTGCTATGCTTTTTAAAATATTTAACAAAATGGAATACTTCTGAAGGTTTTTTATATTAGTGTTACTTGGGGCAAGCAGATTATATTGGACTCCTGAATAGACACATAAATGTATTCAAGCAAGAAATAAACTGATTTCTTCCCAGCTAGGCTAATGTTACTGTATCTAATTGTGAGAGCAAGTAGGAACTGCTTTGTATTCATGGGGAGGTGATAGAGTGCCTGTTCTCTATAACCCAGCCTAGGCTGTGATGCAAACAGAAATGAGAGTTCTGGTAGCAACAGCTTCTGGGGTGGATTGAAAAACTTAACCTACTTCAGAGAGGTGTAAGCTCAGATTCCTTGGCCAGTTTTTACCTGATGTTGCCGTCTGCTCTGACCTTAGGAAGGTCACTGCTGGTGGTGGCTTTAATATCTTGGTGGCTGAAGGTCCCCTGCAGGAGAGATAGCTCTGGTGTAGTAGTGATTTGGGGCACTTCTGTGAATCATAAGATTCTGAGTGGTTTCCTAGCATGGAAAATTTCAGCATTATTATGACAGGTGTCTGTCACTGTGACACCTCCAAAGGCAGAACATCCATTACTATTATACCAGTAAGTGAGAGCACTTAAACAGCTGTTCAGTTGTGGACAATTTCAGAAAACTGTAGGTGGGCCTTTTGATAATCAGTTTAGCCACGTTCGCCTTGGACTGTAGTTACAGAGAAGTGAGAAGCTAGCAAAGGTTTTAAAGTCAAGAATTAGAGAAAGGTTTATGAGAACTCTGCAGAGAGGCAGGAAGTTTGTGGTGAAACACAGGAAGTCACTTGTCTTTTTTTAATCTGTGTAGAGCTTGGAGGAGCTGCTGCAGGAGATGCTGAGGTCAGGAAAGCTCTGCTTTGCAGAGCATAGGCAGACACCTTGCGGCTCCCCAAAGCAAGGGCATGGAGGTCCAGGTGGGATTTGTTGTGTCAATGATCTTCACTCCTATGGTAGATGAACAAAACGTCTTTCCAGGACTCATTGTGCAGTCTGCATGCACAGATCTGTTCGCATAAATCTTAGTGAAGTTTTGGGAGCTGGTACTCTTCAGCCAGTTTCCTCTGATCCCTCAACTTCCCTAAGGAAATACTATTTTAAAATACTCATCTCCTCAAAGATCAAGACATCCTGAATCAGAATATTTTGGGTTGGAAAGGACCTTTAAAGGTCATTTAGTACAACTCTTCTGCTGTGAGCAGGGACATCTTCAACTAGATCATGTTGCTCAGAGCCCTGTCCCATCTGGCCTTGCCTATTTCTAGGACAATTTGTTTTGTTGTATCTGTTAGCTTCAGTATGGCGACTTCCAGGTAACAGATTTCAGGAGTCCAGAAGCAAGGCTCAGTTAATGACACTGGTGGTTCAGGGAGAAGTCTGGGCTTGCTTAGACACAGAATCTGTAGGATCTAGGTAGCCTGCAGAAGATGAGACATGCTAACAGCCTTGCAACTCAAAATTTGCCACAGAGAGGCAGGTAAAAATTGGCGTAGAAACTGTTTTTCATTCTCAAGAAAGAGAAGGTTGTAGGAATAGGCTACAAACGTTCTTAAGTAAATTAGATTGTGCGGTATTTAATCTATAATCTATCTCACTCTTAAGCAAAACAGATGGGAGTAGAAATGATTTTGCCAAGTCCTATTTTATAGCTGTTATATTTGATTTGATGGCACTTGAAGGTGTAGCTGAAGTCCCAATTGCTTTAGAGGCATTTACTATGAGAATTGCAGTCTGAGGAAGCAGATACAGTTCTCTTTGGTTTCCAGCTCACTTGTTAGAATGCTTGATGATGGTTTTCTGCCTTGAGATTGTGAGTCTTGAAAGACAAAGTGCCCTTGACGAAAAGGGACATGACAATTTTATAACAGCTTTCAGGAGTGGGCAGTGATGACTCTAATACAAATTACATCAGGTTTAATCAGCTGCTGGGCTTCTGTACACAGGAGGTTTTTTTAGGTCCTTCTCATATTGAATCAGAAGGAAACCACATGGTGAAAAATTTTTTGCCATGGAATAGAAATTCTTCATTTTCGTATGCTTCATTTTCACCTTTGAGAAAACCAAAAGCTTTTATCTGCAAAGGAAATGTGTGCCCTTCACAGCTGTAATCATACTTGAACTAGTCCTAATTCCTGGTACAAGCAGGGAATTTTATTGGTGTATCTTGGCCCATGTTCCTAAAGAGTTAAACTGCTGCATATCACAGATTGGAACAGGCAGTTGTGCCTGCTGTGCAGACCTGCCATGTTAGTGACTCAAACGGCTGAATAAAAAGACAGGGTCTCTTCTACCCTTTGGCACTCCCATCCTGTTTACCCCACTGGCACTCTGATTCCCAGAGGGATGCAAGATGTGTTCTCACCACTGGTGCGGCCCTTTTAACACCTTCCTCTGCAGAGCCCTTCATGTACCATGGAGCTGGGACATCAGTTTTTTTACAACTAGCTTGTTGTAAAAGCTATTGTAGCTTGAGTCAAGAACACAAATCTGCTCTTCTCTCTCCATGTATTTAGTATCACACGCAGATTGCCTTTTATTTTTTCTTTTTCGTTTAAGTAGCCACGACCTGTATGATGATGAGAGGCAATGCCGAGCTGTCTCTGCTGGTGAAGCTGGATGTGTTTCGGCATCTCTGATGGTCTTTAGTACCGCTGTTGTGCAGGTCACCGGCCAGCTGCAATTTCATCGGCCAAAGGTGAAAATAAAGCTATAAAGGAGTGAGTTTCTGCCCCTCGCTCCCCCCGCCGCCGCTCATGGATCTGAAGGGGCAGGGATGTTCTGACGAGCATCCGCGCACCCCCGGCAGCATAGCCCCTTTTAGGAGGGATCGGGAGGGCTCGGCAGGATGGGGAGAGGAGGAGGGCTGCTAAAAACGCCGCCCTCCGCCGGGGGAGCGGCGGGGAGTGTGCGGGGCGCGGCGGAGCGGGCCGGCGGGGTGCGCAGTGCGCGCCGCAGTGCGCGGAGCGGGGCGCAGGGGCCGCGCCGCAGGGATGCTCGCCCCGCTCCTGGGCTCCGCGGGCTCCGGCTGGCTGCTGCTGGGTGAGTGCTCCCCCGACCCGCCTCGGAGCGGGGGTTTGTCCTTCTCCCCGCCCCTCTCCCTGGTTCCCGGCTCCTTTCTCCGCAGCTGGTGCGGACCCGCTGCCCGCCTTGGCACGGTGGTACTGGCCCGAACCCTCCGAAGCGGCCTCTGGGCCCGCGGTCCGGCTCCCCATGGCCCCCCCTGCTCCGGGATAAAGGGTATTCCGAGCTCTTTCAAGGGAAGAGGCAGGCGGGAGCGGCATTCTGCATGGGGATGGCGTGATGTGCCGCGGAGAGCCGGCACCATGAGCCGCTATGGCAGTGGTGCAGAGAGCTCAGTGGGATGCATTACATAATATCTCTCAAATAGTCCTGCTGGTTTGTTCCACCAGTCCATCTCTGGTAAATCTGTTGGGGCACTTTGTATGTGAAACAGGGTGGCGCGCTCGGAGGGGTGTGTGCGTGTGAAGAGCTGTTGGGCAGCGGGTGATGCTGGATCCCATTGTTTTGTGGGCAGGCAGTGACGATTCCAAGTGGGTCTGCATTAGGAAATTCTTGCAAGTCTGAAACAGGAGGATTTCTGTAAGGTATTTAAAGGTTCATCTTGAATTGATCTGCTGTGCTGATTTGAAATTGAGTCCTTTGAATCCGTGTGAAGTGTCTTTTCTAAAGAAAGGTTATGATCAATGTCTGTGCTATTTCCCCCTTTATGCATCAAAGATCTTCCTTCTAGACAGGCAGACTTCCAAGGAGAAGTATTACAAAGGGGAAAATGATTTTAAAAGACAACATCTTAGCATCATTAGGTAAATGTTCTGAGGGGTGTTGATAATGAAAAAGATTGTAATTATTTATGTTCATGCCTACTTGCTATTTTTGATTATGAAAAAGGATGTTTCATACTGAAAAAGGATGTTTCACACTGGGAAAAAAAAAGGGAACCTAAAATTGCTAGCCTGAATTTTGCCTCTGAAAATATCCTCGTGGCTCTCATTAAAGGCAGTGGCCTTACAGCTGCTTATATCAGCAGCTTAAATCAGCTGCTTCAGAACTGTAGCAAAATTCATGCAGTGAAATATGGCTCAGAGGGAATTACATGGATGAAACAGAAAAGAGGACTTGCCTGGGAAGCTGTGGGCAAATGTTTGTTACTGTATTTTGGGCCCCAAGGCCCCAGGGACTGCTCTGAGCCACAATACTGGTTGCACCAGGCTTGTTTATGACAACAGGAGGAGAACAGGACCCACTGGGAACAGGTCTCCTGTGCAAGCTCCTACCCTCAGTCCTCCACATCTACCCTGAGGTGTTGATTTCTGTGCTTCACATCTCAGTGTTTCTGCTGTGTCCCAGCTCCTCTCTCTTGTGCATCTGGCTGTGCCAAAGTGTGTGTCTGGGGCCTCACTTAATGCTGTGCTCACTTTATTTTAGTGTGGACGTGACTTTAGTGCAGCATTTCTGTCTGCAGAATAGGTGCCCTCAGAAGGCAGGTGTTACTGCCTTTTGCAGTGGCACTGAGATGTATGCCACCACAGGTCATCTCTGGGAGATGGATCCCACCAGAGAGCCAGGCTTTGCCTGACCTGGCAGTGTGGCACCTGCTCAGCCCTGGAGCAGTAGCTGTTGCTCCTGTGTCTGGTTTTGGCTTTCTGATGGCCCCACCCCATCAGTCCATATTGCAAAGGAGTCACCATGGCTGTGCTGATTTACTGAATAAGGGGCTCCTTGGCCAATACAGCCCAGTGAACCATTCTTCTTTAATTCAAATTAATTTCTGGTGCCATTAGAAAAGTTTTAACAAGTTGAGAACAGGTCTATAATGCTCATCTCAATGAAATAATGGTAGAAGTCAGTGAAAGACAAAGCCAGCTATTTCCTACTGTGCAGTCTTGGATGATCTGATGGATGCAGAGAGTGGTACAGTAAACAAAACACAAACCTAATGGCAAATTCCTCTGATTTGAACATTGCTGGTTTGGTTGAAATTGTCTAAGAATTCACTTTTTAGCCCTTGAAGCTCTGGGATTTTCTACTTTTACTCCTCTGCTCTTCTCTTTCACATGGCTACAACCATGAGCCTCTTGCCTGCCCTGTCAGTCCTGCCTTACAGAAAGGAAATCTTTGTTCCCTTGCCTCCTGGCAGCAGCTGGAGCCAGACAGGCACCTGCATTCATGTGTGGAGGCACAAGAAGGGAAATCTGCCATCACAGTGTCCCTTCCCACCAACACCAGTGCATCTCCAAATATTTCTCAGTGCATGTTTGCAAAGGGCTGGGAGGTTCATCTGGGGTTACAATAGACTTGTACAATCCCACTCCTGATCCTGGCTCTCATGCTGTGACACAGGAGTCCTTGGTGATGCTTTGTGTACAGAGGAGATGCCCAAGGCTGCTCAGCCCAGCCTGTGGAGTGCCAGGTGCTGCACCAGAGGCAAACCCCATGGTGTTGGCTGAGGTATATTTAATTGCTTTTATTCTCCATCCCTCTATTACTGCTCCATTTGAACATTTGCTAGATACTATCAAAAGGAAAGAGTAGATACATTTAGATTTCCCTGCTCCCTCACAGGAAAAGACAGAACATAGCAATTTTTCTCTGCTGCTCCTGACTAATCTGGACATTTATTTGATTCTTGTCTCCACAATAGAACTATGGATATTACAATTACATTCAAGTAATAAAAATAGGAGAGAAGCTTTGAAGACAGATGGTAAACTGAATTAACTGAATACCCTCAGAAACAGGAAAGCTGACTTGGGAGTGAGACAGAAACAAAGAAATACAACATTACATCAGTAAGGGTGTAATTGCCCTTTTGATGTCACCAAACACTGCAGAGCACCAGAGGGTTTAAATGTTTCATTGTGAGTACATTTCTGAGAGTGCTTTCAGAGAAATACCTTGTTCTTCCTTCATCACTGCACAGTTGCAATCAGCACCTGGATATTTTATAGGTAACTGGAGGCCACTCTGGGTGAGATGGAGAGAGATGGTGGGTAAGGTGATGCAGGCAGTTATCTTTTGATGGGTTCACAGGCATCTAGGGCAGCTCTTTTCCCATGGCTTTGCTCTTAACTTTGCTACATTATTTCTTCATACAGACCCAAATAAAATAACTTAATCACCCTCTTTCTGATCAGAAATCAACATGAAAGAAAAACATCTGTTAATTTATTATTTTATTTTTAAGCGCTCTGCATACGTTCTTTGGGGATGGGCCAATACAAGTAATGAGGTTTTTTCCATCACTGCTATTTCTGTCTCTTGTGCTACCGTGCGAAGCCAAAGCCCTGCAGGTCCTTGGCACTGGGGACCCATCTGTCCCTGGGTGCAGGGAGCAGGGACAGCTCGGAGGAGGGACAGTGCAGACCTCTGCTTCTGCAGCTCACTGGTCTTGTCCCCTCTGGAGAAGGCACTGATGGTCCAAACTGCTTCATCCTCTCCAACCTCCCACTGAGCAAGAGGGTTTACAGAGCTCGGGAACCCAGACACCCTCTTACCCTGTGAAACCACTCAAATAGAGTGGAGAAAGGTGTATCAGAGAGCATGCGGCTATAAAAAAAAATATATATATATAAAAATATGCTTGAAATATACATGTGAAATCCATGAATCCCCAGCAGGGACCCTCACGCTCCTTTCCACACTCTCGTGCATTTTGCTGTGAGCCATGATTGGCTCTGCAGGAGCTTTTCTTCCCAGATATGCTGATTCAGAGTCTTTGCAAATCCTTTTTGGAGACTTCAAGGAACTGAGCATTGATTCTGTACAGCATGATACAGGGAAATGTTTTGCTGGGCTTGGATTTGTGGTAGTGTGCCACCAGGATATACTGATGACAAGTCATTTGCTGTGTCAAACCCTCCTTGCACCATAAACATTGTCATGGAGCCTCCAAGGTGACCTGAGGCTGGTGGGAAGGTGAGCGAGGAAGCAGACCAGGGGCTTTGCCTCATTCTGCTTCTTCCTACACTCTGTATATAGGTAAAATTAAAAATACTTTGCCATCCTGCTGGAGACTGAGCTATGGAAAACATGGTAGCTGGGGGTGAGAAAGTAAGGCACTGGGATGAGTGAGGATTTTTAGTCAGGAAAGAGTGTGAAAGCCACAGGGGTAGTTCAGCACCTGTGGGCTGGTCCCCAGCTCCCTGCTACAGCCACACTTCAGCACCCTTTACTCACTGCTTGGGCTTTTGCGAGCAGTGATGTAGCAGCTACAGTGTGTAGCAGATACTTTGGAAAAGCATGGCTGAAAATGCAGCCCCTTCTTGTCATGGGCTGAGTCCACAGCACGGTTTTGGCAAAACCCCATGGTTATTCCCCCACAATCCCTGAATTAGTCCCTCAAACTCCCCTGTCAGCCACACAGGGGGTTTTTCTGTCTTCTGTGTTGTGTGGGATATTCCACTCTCATAAACATGGAAAGAAGCTAAATCCAACCAACCTGTCCAAGTCATTTTCTTCCACACCACAGGAAGAAAGTGTCACTTGTCAAAAAAAAGTGTGTCATTCAGTGGAAATCACTGTTCCTGTAGGAAAGCCCCAGTTCAGGGAGGAAAAGTCTTTTTATTCAGACCTGTGTGCCATGGCGTTGCAAGACTGCAGCTCACATTTCCATTTACTCAACAAAGTGGCTTTGGTTGTGTAGATAAAATCTCAGAGACACCACATGTGAACAGCAGTGAGGAGTTTCCACTAAGCAATACACAGTCATGCTGCAAAATCTGAGCTGGATGAGTTGACCTCCTTGAGAGTAACAGGCTCCAAAGGCACCTGGGGATTTTTAGGTGACTTTTCTCTCTGAGGTCAAGTGTGTCACTTGGCCCAGGAGCAGCATTCCAAATGCTGGGTTATTTGGAGAAATAACCCTAGCAAAGGGTCTTTTGTCCACTGTTGCCTGAAGCAGAGGTGGATGGCTACCTGTGTAAACCCATCTTTTAGTGGCCAGATTCTAAGAGACCCTTCACTGCTTTCACTGCTGAGGGTTTTGATGATGGCAAGAAGGAGGGGAGCATCAGTCCCACAGCTGGGAACAGACACTTGGATGCTGCACCTGGCCACCTGAGTTTGTGTTTTTACCACAGAGGATGGACAGTCACACCAAAACTCTCAGCCAGATCAGTCACTGCAATGGGATTTTTTGTTCTGCCAGAGGAGGTTTAGGTTAGATATTAAGAAAAATTTCTTTGTGAAAGAAGTGGGGTGGTCAGACATTGGAACAGGTTGCCCAGGGAAGTATTTGAGATGCCATCCCTGAGAGTGTTCAAAAAACATGTAGATGTAGTGCTTGGGGATATAGTTTAGTGGTGGGCTTGGCAGTACTGGATTAACCATTGGACTCGATGACCTTTGAGGGCTTTTCCAACCATAATGATTCTATGATTCTGTACTTTTTAAGATACACCTTTGGGTCAAGAAGCAGAAGTGCTGAGGTAGCAGGGAATTGGTCTGTGGTGCCATGTCAGCTGATCTTTGCACAGAAGTGTGAACACACTTTCACTTGGGAAAGTTCTAAAACTACTAGAAAATCTTCCAAGTTTCCTCTCAGATTTGCTTATGACTAATCCAGATCCTGCTTATTTTGATGCCAACATGATGTCTCAGCCAAGCTATTTGTTTTTCCCCCCGGTGCTTTCACCCCAGACAGCGGCACAGCCTCTCCTCTGGGACAGTTGCCCATGTGGCAGATCTCTGCCTGCCCTGGGGCTGTGCCCTCTCTGCAGCCTGGCATCATTTGTGTTTGGAAAGGATGGGTTTTCCCTGTTGCTGAGAGCACGGGCAGTGCATGGATGGGTGCAGATGGCACCACGGCTCACTTTGGGTTGCTGGTTGACCTGCTGTTGGATGGAAAATTGCACAGCCTTCACTTCCTTTCCTGGGCAAGCCACTGTGCTTGCTCATGGCCGAGAAGCAAAGGGGCTGGCTGAAATTACCTTTCCTCCTCCCACCAGCCATTAGGAAATTGAGTTGCCCCTGTGCACAAGGTTGAGCAGCCCCTGGGCTGTGCCCACCCCTGTGGGGCAGTGATGGTGCCCAGGGGCTCAGGAACAGCCTCCTCAGGGAAGGGCCTGCACACGGTAGGGGTCAGAGCCCCGCTCCTCTCTGCCTCCAGAGCAACAAGCAACTCCTTTCCAAGGGCTATGAAATCCCTAAAATCAGCTTCAGGAGCCATGCTGACATTGCTGTGACCGCTGGGGTGTCCCACTCGCTGCGAGATGGCCCCAGCCAAAAGCTACAGCAGGGAAAGCACTGAGATGTTTGCTAAGCTGGCATTCTTTTCTTTTCCCCCCCTCTCCAAGGGCAAGTATGAGCTGTCGGCACAGGAACCAGCACTGAGATTGCTAAACTGATTTAACTATTTTTTTTTTCTCTTTCAACAATTATCTTTTTTCCTCTTTGAAAAATTATCTAGAAAACCGTCAATCATTCTGGTGTTGATTGAAGTGAGTTGGAGGCGATCTAAGCATTCAAATTACAGAAGACAGGAATGATGCAGACTTAATGTCTTTTCTGCAGAAAACAGTACTTAGTTATTAGAAGTGGAGAGAATATTATTTAGTTTATTGTAAGATTCTTTGCAATGATGGACAAAAAAAGACAAATCTATTAGAACCCCCTTTGAAATGTTAAATATACTTTATTTAGAATCTTCAATTGCTGGAGATCAGGATTTTTTCTTTTCTTTTTTTTCTTTCTCTCAGGGAATTTTGTCCCATTTGATGCCCAAGAGATTATAACAACCGGTACTTAAGAGAACAAAAGATGTGGATGGGAGGAAGAGAAGGGGATTTATTCTGGCCAGGATGTTGTTCTGGCCAGAACAACAGAACAGAAATAATCTCATCCACACATAGCCCGGGTGTGCAGAGAGAATCATTCCATGACACATGTTTTTGTAGGATTTCCCCCAAAACTTTATACAGTCAAACCCCATAGAGATGCACTGTTTCAAAGAACATTGGTCTAGAGCTGAGCAACCCCTAGTGTTTAGTTTTCCACTGGATCTGAATTTCTTTGCCTCCGATGTTAATTAGTTCTCCATTCTTCGATTTTCTTATTAGTCATTTCCAGGCCAGATGTCTTCATCTTTGCGAGAGACAGTCTGTGAGGGTAGATGTTCGTAGGTGGCCACTGATGTTCAGATGACATTTCATTGATGGCCTTTTATCTTTCTGGGTATTTTGAGGCTACTCCCAGTCTATTGTTATGTGAAGCCCATCTTCTTAGAGTGATGTTACATCTCCTAAAAAAACTTAAAGAAAATTCCTTTCTCCAAGGTAAAGTCAAGTCAAGCCTAACTAGAGAGACAAAATGCAAATTGAAAAGTTATACTGAACTCCCAAGAGTTCTCTCTTTTGCTGTTTCTCCTACCGTGGGTGAGCCTTTGGTCATAAGAGCAGCTGTAGAACTGTGACCTTATCAACACCCGACCTCACTGAAAAGAGCCCTCATCATCTGTGGGGGTGCCCCAGGGGAAAGCCCAGGGCCCCGAGCCCCTCTGAGGGAGCCGAGCCCGGCTGCTGCTGCACAGCCCCGGCCATTTTTTTGCCGCTGCTTCGGGTTTTTTGCTACACTTTAGCTGGAGAGCCAGCACCTAGCAGGTAACCCCCGCTCTGCCACCGCTTAGGGCTCAGTGCCACGCTGTGTTTGCCAGCGCGGGGTGCCGGGCTCTGCCGTTCCAGCCCCGCTCCCAGGTCCTGCCGCTCCCGTGTCGCCATCCTGAGGGCGCCGGGCCCGCTGCCCCTGGCCGGCTGCCAGGGAAGCCCCTTTCCCCTCTGTCCCCGCCCGCCCTTGCCCCGTGCGCAGCGGCGGCCGAGCTCGCGCCACAGCGCCCCCTGCGGGCGCGGGGGAATCACGGCAGCGCCCTGGCCGGCCGGGAGCCAGCAGCGCCCCCGGCGGCCGTGCCCGGAACTGCAGCGCGGGAAAGGCCTGGCGGCGCAGGGACGGCTCTGGGGCTCCGCTGCCGCTGCTGCTCTGAGTCTGCCTTGTTACACACACACCAGTAAAGAACTGCTATTCCTTCTCCCATACCTTTGCCTGAAAGCCCTGTAATTTCAAAGTTATAACAATTTGAAGGGAAGGGGGTCACATTTTCCATTCCAAGGGAGGTTCCTTGCCTTCCTTGGCAGACACCTGTCTTTCAAACCAAGATACCATTACAGCTCAGTTTTAGGTAAAAGCATTCTTCATAACTCCAGGTAATCTCATTCAGAATTATCTTTTCTTCAGCCAAATGTTCAAATAGCTTCTTGGAGCTGAGAGCAGCTTGTAGCTAGCCTGTGAGCACCAGCTTGTGAAAGGTCACCCAAGTTGTGCCAGTGTCCTCATGTCCCCATAACCTTTGTTCACTGTGTCTCTCCCTTGCGCACCCCACTCATGTTGCTACAGGGCAGGGACACCTGCCATGAAACCAGGTTGCTCCAAGCCCATTCCAATCTGGTATTGAACACTTCCAGGGATGGGGCAGCCACAGCTTTTCTGGGCAACCTGGGCCAGGGCCTCCCCACCCTCACAGGGAACCAGGGTTTTGAGATGCCGGGGGAGCCATCCCCAGTGACCTCCTCCCTCTGTCTCCTTGGAATACCCGAGTCCTGCTTTTCTTCTGCCTGAAAAGAGTCTTTTTGTGCTGCCACCTCCTCCAGCCCAAATCTCCCGCAGCTGAGAGGCTGCTGAGGGTGGTGTGATGCTCTGACCTGCCAACAACAATTCAGGGCTGTGTTTCCTTTTGGAAAAGGCATTTGCATATCCTCTATTCACTTTATTTGGTTAAATATATTTGAAAAGGCAAAAGCTTTGTGTCATTGAGACTGCAGAATGAGCAGTCTGGGGGCCTCCTGCATCTTAACCCTTTGGAACCTTGTTCCAACATCTTGGAGGCTTAAAATATCCAGAAAAAGAGATTTTAAGGCTGTTTTTGCAGCAGGTATGGGGAAGAAAACTGGAGACAGGGAAAGCCCTGACAGAAGTCAGCAAAAATGTGCCATATACATTTAAACTGAAAATTCACTTATGTGCAGGCACAGACTGACTTGCAGAGAGTTTGCAAAAATTAGCATGGACAGAAATGTCTTCAGGGTGACTTGAAAGTACCTGTGAAAACAGGAAAGCAAAAGCAAGTTACAGCAGTGTCAGGCACAGAAAGGTGCAGGGTGCTTCAGGGTGTGGGATTAGCAAAGGGAAGTTTCTAGAAACAAAAATAGAAATAACCTAGTTGGTGCTTTAGATAACAAAATAAATAAAAAACCCTGAAGCAACAACAAAGGTCCTGAAACATAAGCCGTGTGTTTAAAAATCATTCAAACAATGTAACTGCTTGTTACTAGTGTCAGGAGAAAAAAAAGATTTCAGCAAAGTATTTAATTTGGAATATTTAAGGACATCTCAAATCACAGCCCAACCACAGATTTCTCAAAAACCCTCCATGAAATGATGCCAAATTCCTCCTTTTCCCTCATTTTCTAGCACAGTGCCAGGCCCTTGCTGCCAAGGGAACTGGAGCTGGGTGTGGGATGTGGTTGGGGTCTCTGGCTGGTGGATGCCAGCCCTGCTGACATGCCAGGGTGCAGGAGAGTTCCCCTTGGCCTGGGCCAGGACACAGCCCCTCCACCTCACTGTGTGCTGCACCTACCACACTCAGCTGCAGTGTGGAGACTGTGCTTCTGGATGCCTGTAAAATGTTTTGAGGATGACAGCTGGGAAGAGATGCATAAGCAAGAAATTCATCATCCTGGGTTTATTTTTGTTACTTTGCCATCAGTTGGCATCCCTGTGGTGTAAGGAAATTGAGGGCTAGAGGCAGAGAAGGCAGAAACACTTTTGAATTAATCCTCTGTTTGTGCTGTATGCTTTCTTCCTGCTGCTCTTTGGAAGTGGTCAAAAATATAGGCTGTATAAACATAAAAGCATAATATCTGACCAGAAGATATAGAAAAGAAAAGGAGACCACTAAAAAGACACACAAGGCAGTAAAGTTCTCCTTTCTTACACATTATTTGAATTAGTGGCTGTTTTTTATTTCTACTTGAGGCACAATTTTCCATGGATGGGCCTTCAGGAATGTAGAGATACTGTTGGCAGATTTCTGTTCTGTAAATGAAGCTATTGCTCTGGTTTATGGCACTCCTGAAAACCATAGCAGCAGCTGGGGTTTTTTTGAGTTATCCTCAGAATTTTGAAGGGCCAAGTGGAACTCTTCCATAGAGCAGTGGAAGCTGCCAGGCTATCTCAGCTCTGTGTGGTTTCCTGGTGGTACAGCCTCATTTAGCTGCTCTGATGACTCTGTGTAGAGTCATAGAATAGTTTGTGTTGGAAAGGACCTTTAAAGTTCATCTAGTTTAACCCCTCTACAATGAGCAGACATCTTCAACTAGACCAGGTTGTACCAAGCCCTGTCCAACCTCACCTTGAATGTTTGCAGGGCTGAGGCATCCACAGCTGCTCTGGACAACCTGTGTCAGTGTGCCACCACAAAAAAGCATTCCTTATATCCTCTGACTTGACCATCTTTTAGTTTAAAACCATTGCACCATGTTCTAGCCTGTATTCTCCTGGCTATAAGCAGCAATGTTTAAAATTCAATCTTAATCTACATTTCTCATTAATTTTGATAAAGTATAAAAGCATAGAGAGATTCCATAGGTTACTCTCTTTTATAGGACTCTTTGACTTTGTCTTTGGCTGGGAGCATTAAATGCACTGTGATTTACTGATACTTTTTTTTTTTCCTGAATGGGTCAGGTCTCAGCCAAATCCCAGAGAAGTTCTTTGAAGGCTTTCCATTGATTTTACTGGTAGGTGTGTCTTACTGGGCTTTGGACTGAGCACAAAAGGTGAAGTCTAATTTCCTTTGTACTAGTATAAACACACCTGCTACTTAATGCTCTAAGGTGAGGGCCAGTTTGGAGCAGATTTCTACAGAAGCAGAAGTCACCCACATCCTGGTTTGAAGCTTAAAGGGTTTTGTGGCTGCTATTGCCAAGGCAGGGTTCTGGGTGCTCAGCATCTCCGTGTTCAACCTCACCAGCCCTCAGCTTTCTGTTCTGCAGGGCACAGCTCACACATCTGCAGGAGGATCTGAAAACAGACTTATACTGAGGGTAATTTGCCCATGGTGAGCTTCATCTTGGTAGGCAAGACCAGCCCTTACCAGCAGGAGCTTGAAAGAAGAGCTCCATAGCACAGTATGTTCGTTTTAATCCAATATTAATTTGAAATCAGGATTCCCACATCCCCTTTAGGGCATTTCATCATGAACACAGATATGCTGCGACTGTGGGCTACTGGCACTGAAGCACCCAGCCAGCCCAGGGCTTTTCACACACCTGAAATATTTTCCTGACTACAAAGACTCTGTCAAGCTGTGGCTCATAAGGAACAAAGGGGCAGGAATCTGAGCTGGTGAATATTGCTGAGGTCCCATTAAGCCAGCACTGTGATGCTGATTTGCACCTGCAGACCATTCAGTCTAGTACTCCCTGCCCTACTCTGGCACTTTGATGAATTAAGCCTGATTGCAGAACATCCCCCATGTGACCCAAAGGAGTGATATTTGACAATCTTGCCTGAAATCTCATTAAATAGTCTCTTCATTCATGGGTATTAAGTGTTCTTTGAAAATTCTCCATTACAAACAAGTAAAATTTAGGACAGGTTAGACAGAAACTTTATTAACTATGGTAATAGAGTGTCTTCAGACAGCTTCTCACCCTCTGCTCCCCCCTTTTCTGCCAAGTGGTTGTGGAGATCCAGCCAGGAAAAAAAGGAGTTGAGGAAAACAATAATTTCAGTGTTAATAATGCCAGATATTCAGCGTCTGGAAGGGAGGACCCCTCAAACGCTTTCCTAACAGCCAGGGACCTAAGCAGGAATCGAACAGTAAAAAATGAACAGTAAATAATGTGATGATATGGAGCAAGGGCTCCCGGGGGCCCAGGGGTGGCACACCCGTGTTATCTTTGCTCAGGAGTGGGGAGTTGGAAGCTATCAGACACTGTTGGGTTCCATTTGAAAGGAATGTTCTTGTAGTTAAGAGAGTATCTCAGCCAGATCTCTCAAATGTAAATGTCAATAATTTAGCATGACAAATGAATTTCAAAGTTCTGGTCTTGTTATTTTGAGTGTAAATTAACAAAACCTGGTTTGGGCTGAAATACCAGCGTGTTGGTTTTTTTTTCTTTTAATATATATAGCAGTATAAGAATGATGTTGGCAATAGTTACTCTCTTTTATTGATTCAGGGGATTTGTATTTATTCTACTCGATCATCACAGAATGTTTTGGGTTGGAAGGGTCCTTTAAGGTCATCCAGTTCCAACCCCTCTACCATGGGCAGGGACACCTTCCACTATCCCAGGTGGCTCCAAGCCCCATCCGACCTGGCCTTGGACATCCAGGGGTGGGGCATCCCCAGCTTCTCAGGACCGCCTGCTCCACTGTCTCACCACCCTCACAGGGAAGAATTTCTTCCCAATATCTAATGTAACCCTGCTCTCTGTCAGTGTGAAACTATTACCCTTTGTCCTGTCACCATCTGCCCATTTAAATGTCTGCCCATATCCGACCTATGAAGTTTCTAGTTCAGCAGACCTGAACTGGTGGCACAGACTTTCCCAGTGTCAGAAATTTTCTTTTATGATGACTTTTCCCAAAGGAAAAGTAAAAAGCCGTTTCTAATTTTAAACTGCGCATTTGCAGAAAGGTTTTACAGTTTTACACCCAAAAGCCTTGCTTCGAGCCTGTAAATCCTCCACTATGACAGAGATGTGCAAAAATACTGCAATATTCAGGAGCGGAAAGGGTGGGTTTTTCCTCTCTGGAAGGCGGCTCCCATCGCCGGGATGTGGAACCTCAAGGGTTACAGCGGGCATCGCTGCGGCTGCCGCGCTAATACAGCCTAAGCCGATATTAGCCAAGCTTAACTTCTTTCAGCCGTTTGCAGATGGGAGGGGGAGGGACGCCCTGGAGTCAGCAGTTCTGTGCGGGGACCGGGAGGGCAGAGCCCCGGCCATGAGCTGACCGGGCACCAGAGGGACCGGGGGGACGGGCGGATGGTGAGTGCGGCGGGGCTTTCATTGTTGTTATTGCCGTGCGTGCGAGGAGCCGGGGCAATCCGAGCGGGATCCGGGAACTGCCTCCGGGCAAGGCTCGGGTGGGTCTGGGAGGGGCCGGGAGGCTCCAGACGGGCCCCCCATCCCAGGGGCCTCCGGACGGGTCCCGGGGGCCCGCAGGCTCCGCCGGAGCCGGGCTCCGAGATGCCGAACAAAGCGAAGTCGCANGGCGTTTTTCCAGCAGCTCTGGTGGGGGGAAAAGCTTCTGACCGGCTCTGACTGGAGCTCCCAGCGCTGGAGGCAACGGCCCCGTAGGTCCCGCGTGGGCTGCGGGGCTCCAGAGGTGCCAGCCCTGGGGGCCAGAGACCTCCCGGCACACCTGGGATCAGCGGGGAGGGCAGCTCTACCTGCACCCGGTCAGGCGTGGGGGCAAGTTCACTGGGATGAGAGATGGAGCCTGGCGTCTGGGGCTTCCCTGGGGGACTCTGCCACTCTTAGTCCATTGCCCCAAACTCTTGGCCCTACATATCGGGGCTTGTTTCCCACAGCAGGAGCTCTGTGGAGTCTGGCACGCCCGTTTAGTTGTGGTTGACCTCGAATCCTGTGTTGAGTTTTGGGCCCCTCACTCCAAGAAAGACATCGAGGTGCTGCAGCGTGTCTAGAGAAGGGCAGCAGAGCTGAGGAAAGGTGTGGGGCACAAGCCGGATAAGGAGCAGCCGGGGGAGCTCAGCCTGGAGAAAAGGAGGTTCAGAAGGAACCTTAGCACTCTACAAAGGAGGTTGAAGCTAGGTGGGGAGGTTGGTCTCCTCCCAAGGAGCAAATGAAGGAACAAGATTAAGTGACCTCAAGGTGTGCCAGGGGAAATTTAGTTTGGATATTAAGAAGAATTTTTCAGCTGTGGAAGAGGCTGCCCAGGAGAATGGTGGAGTCTGCATTTGTGGAGGGATTTAACAAACGTGTAGATATGGCACTTTGGGACATGGTTTAGTGGCAAACCTGGCAGTGCTGGGGGAATGATTAGACTCGATAATCTTAGAGGGCTTTTCCAACCTAAATGACTCTGGGATTCTGTGACATCTTGCTGGTTTCTAGGCTTTCTGTGTCTCAACTTTCAGCCACCCAGACTTCAGTGTAGGCTCTTTGCAATGTATGTCTCTGCCTGAGGGATCTCCCGGAGCTGGTGACAAAACTTGCCTTTGCCAAAGCTATGCAGCAGTGGTAGGCTGCAAGCATTCAGTGCACTTACCGTGTGATGTTGTTCCTAATTCCATGCTGTGCATTCACACTTCCCTCAAGCACGGAACCATGAGCGTGCTCCATCCACATGGGAAGAGTGTGGGTGTTGCTGCTGTGTTGGTGTGAGAGCTCATGGGGGTGCACCTTGGTGTCAGGGACAGAACATGAAAACCTTATCTGTAGCCATGAAATTCCCTATCTGGACAGAGTGTGGTTTCTTGCTTGCTGTGTTGCGTGTGTGTCTGTTGCTGGTGCATCCCATCCTTTGGCATTCTGGGGACAGAGCAAGTTGGGGATGTGAAGAGAATAGGAGGATGATGCTTTTGGTAGTTTCAGTGAGCCTTGTGGAAGGTGGAGGGTCCTTGCCTGCTCCTGGAGGTGTACCATGAGGCGGGTCAGGCATGGCCCCAGGTACAGCTGCAGAGGTGGCTGTGGGGCCTCCTGGGAAAACCTTCTGCACCTGGGCAGTGAGAGTGTCCCTAAGGCCATGACCCTTTCTACAGTAATCACTCTGATATCACACAAGACAGAAACATCAAGTTGTGTTCCTTTAAAAGCATGGTGATACTCTTGAGCACAGAAGAGATTATTTTGAGAAGCTCTGGCTCTCTGCAGGCAGCGTGTTTCGGTTCTCACTGGAGGCTACTGGCACAGGGCCGAGGCAGGCAGAGGGCACGGCAGGAGCCGGCAGGTCTGTGCAGTGGGCAAGGCTGCTGCATCATGCTGCTCCTGCCCCAACTGCTGTCCCCGCTGCTGTCCCCCACCTGCAGTGGGAGGGGGGAGTTGCTTTCCTTTGGATTTTGGCACACGGCCTGCCTCTTTATTTTCTTGCCCCTCACTGCACTGCAAGGTTGCCAAATAAGCCTTGAACAACTTTCAAAGCTGCCTTCAGTTTCTGGTTTGTTTTGGGATAAAACCTGGAGCGGATTCAGGCAGTCACAGTTCTACGTGCACAGGGTCTGGATCAACCTCTGCTCTCTCCATGTGTAGTTAACCTTAGGTACCCCCTCACTCCTTCCCATCTGTGCAGACAGGGTCCTTCAGAAAAGCACTACCACTACAGGGCCAGGTTGGGTGGAGCCCTGAGCAATCTGACCTAGTGAAGGGCATCTCTGCCCATTGTGTGTGGCATGGCTGGATGATCTTCCAATGCATTTGTGATTCCATGAACTTGCACGGCACTTTCTGGGTAACTAACCTTGTCTAATTACAGCCAACTTACTCTAAGAGAGGGATACAACTGTATTTGTTATAGTTAGTGACACTACTGTTACTTTTTTGTAAGCTCCCATTTTGACGTCATTTTCTCGTTTCAGTTTCCAGTGTGACAGTTGCAATACTGTCTTGATGGGCATGTGTTAGACTCAGAGCTTGCAGAGCCTTTCAGTCCTCTCCTTTTTCATGTGGTTTTTGCTTTAACTGCAGTGGCAGGTCAGTGAGTCCTTCAAGCTGTAGGATTGGCATAAAGAGAGTTGCTCCTTATAATAATAAAGGCAGTGTTTAGCTATGATATGGCCCAAACTGAGGTCTCTACATCTGCAGCAGAAGAGGAAAATCTGTGGTGTGATAATGCACAGGCAGCCTCCTGCAGACAGCAACAGGCCAAATTTCCGAGATCTTCATGGCTGGAGGCAGTGCCAGCTGCAGTCTGGCCTGCTTAGCCCTGCTGTGAACACTTGCTACATAACTGTTGATATTGCAGAAGGCACATAAAATCGAAGTTTGACCAAGTAAGTGTTTTGGTCCAGTCTGAGCTGTCAGAGAGACAATGCAGGCTAACACCTGGCTTGGAAGTGGTATTCAAAACATTCCTGTTCTTCCCTATCCTCTGCAGGACTAGCTCTGGGCATGCCACTGTGTCATGTCTTAAGCATTATAGAAGATTTTCTGTTATGAGCTTGTTTAGTTTTCTGTGTCACTTTGGATGAAGCACTCCCATGCTTCCCTGAATGCAGTTGGCTGGCAGGATCCTCAGAGTGTTATTCAGAAACCATTTATTCTGGTACTGCTGCCAAAAGAAACTGCAGCAATGAACCCAAAAAGGTTTGCAGCTGGATCAGTACCCCTGGACTGGTGCACAAATATTTGTGCTGGTGCCTGGGAAAGGAAGGGTGGGTGTGGGAGTGATGGAAGGGACAGATGGTCAGGAGGACTCCTTGCCCTCTAGGCCTGGAATGCGGTGGGGCATGCCAGCCTATGTGGGCTCCACCAGGTAGTGCTCCAGGCAGGGGTGGAGGTGGGCATGTGGGGGGTAAGGGAGCCATGCAGGGAGGACATGACCCCACCCTGGCACCAGGATGCCATCTGATCATGCCAGGTGGGGATTTGCTTGTGAACTAATCACTTTTTCTGATATTATAGCAGGACAGTTATTTCTGTGCCAACAGCCATGTGCCCCAGTGTGGGCATAAGGTGAGGGGCCCCTCATGGCCCAGTCCAGCAGTGGTGTGAGTTGGGATCATCCATCCTACCCTGCCAGAAGCCAGCAGGAATCAGACCTCTGCAGTTTGTGTATGCAGCAGGAGAGCAACCAGGGCCAGGGCTCTCCCTTCAACTGTCCCTGTACCACTGTGACCAGTCTCACACAGTGACCATCCAGATGCAGCCAAGGGCAGGGTGTGAATGGTCATGGAGAGCTGGGAACTGGCAGGGCAGAAACTTGCCTGCATGTGTGTCCTTGTCTGGCAGTGACCTGCTGTGGGGACAGCAGAGCCAGCCCTCAACAGCCAGGGCAATGCCTGCTTGTGGTACCAGCTTCTGCCCTGCCTGGCATTGTACCCAAAATCTCCTTGCCTCCACCCAGCCATGGGCTAGGGGCTTTGTAGAGTGAGATGGCCACAGAGGGCCTGGCTATGGCATGTTCATGCGGAGAGACTGAAAATGAGCCAGGCAGTGAGCTGTGGAGGGGAGTACATCCCACCTGGGTGCAGTGAAGGTGAGTCCCCTTGCGGTCCCTGCACCTCTGCACTGCCCAGCACTGACACTGCTGCAGAGCCTTCAGGTGACAGGGGTTCTTAGCTGGACCAGGGCCTCTACAGACAGTACTAAGGTTTATTTAAATTCAATATTTAAAGGCAAACATCAAAACTTTCCCTGGCAACAATCTGTCCAGCTCTTTGCAAAGCACCTTCACATCTCCGCTGTGCCAAGCCAGCTGTCAGGGGTGCAGCTCCCTTCTCCCTTTCCATTCAGTACTTCTCTTTGTACTCTGCCCCAGATAACTATTTTTATGCCATTCTTTAAGCTGTTTATTTGCTGCCTGACACAGAGTATTCAGGAATCATATAGTATATAGGACAATCAACCATCAATGTCAGAAAAAAAAAAATTTAAAAAGCCAAAACCCAACCCAACAAACCTCATTCTTCACAAGAACTGAAGTTTACAATTACTTATGGGTACCTCTGGGAAGGGGAGAGCTTTGCAGATGTTCTGTGAGCAGCATCCAGAACGAAGCCCCAGCCCTAGCAAAAGCAGCCCCAGGATGCACTGGCAGCATCCAGCCCTGTGTGACAATGCCAGCAGCACGTGGCACTTCAGCATGAGCCCAGAAAACATGTGCAGGGTTCACTGCCACCTGCAAGCTTTGCCATAAGGCTGAGTGGAAAATTCTCCCCTGCTTTAGTCACCTCAATGGGATGCTCCTGTGGACTATGTTGCCCGTGAGCCAGGGAAACTGACAGGGAGGGATCAGGCTCTGCTTTCTCCAGATGGAACTTTGCAGCCCCTGTGCTGATTTTGGCACAGTTGTGTCAGCAGACTCTAGAGAGCTGAAGACAGCCAGAAAACTCCACAACTTTGGTGGTTTGCTTTTCCTTCTGGCTGGGTTATGTTTTAGCTTGGAGGAATGGTCTGAGCTCATTTGGGGTAAGCACACAGAAGCTACACTGGCATAAGGGGAACAAGAGGAATATGATGAGGAGGATAGTGGATGCAAAAATTTCCCATATAGGTTTTCCCATCTGAACTCCATCCTCTGCAACCAGAGGCTGAGGTTTTTAGCTTGGTCAATGAAACCTCGTGACTCTGGCTCATGATGGTGCTGGGTAACCTTTTAAGGCTGTTTCAGCAGTTAGAGGAGCTTTTTTTGTTGCTGTGCCTTAGGCAACTGATAGACTTCAGAGACAGCAGAGCTGTTGAGCTTTTCCCTTTGGGTAGGACACTTAAAATGCTTGCACTGGCTTCCTGGTGCTTTGTTATCCAGAGGAGTGGCAGATTTGGACCAGATTCCCAGGCATTGCTTTTCCATATGTGTGAGTCATAGTGGCTTCCACCGCTCTGCTCAGGGGTGCAGAAGGTATTTTTATGTTGGGCCACATGTTTGAGCTGTGCTGAGTGGGTGAGGAGGTGTGGGTTGGAGGACAAAGCTTTCCATGAGGATTTGGTATCAGTGGATGAAGAGGGACCTGATGCAGAGAGATGAGGATGAGTAGGTGGTCTGTGCATGGCTCTGAGCAAGGGGCATTTCCAGACAGCTGGGGGCTGGATTTTGCTCTCTGAAAGATCTCAATTGTCTAAAGTAAGATCTCTGCATAGCACTGAATTATTTATTGAATAATTTCTCTAGGCAAGTGACGGATATGCTGTAGATATTTTAGATACTTAAAACACTTCTATTTATGTGTGATTACTGGTCTCTTTCAGGACATTGAGCTCCTTGTTAGCATTTTTTCCTTTTTAGTGGATGCTTGCAAAGATCTTGTGTTTTGCAAATACATTTCCCAGCAGTGCAGAGCAGGAGGGAGCAGAAGTCAGTGTTGCTCCTCCGGTTGCTTGGAGATTCCCATCCTTTGTCTGTACCCTACCTTTGGGGTTGGGGTTGTCAGGAAGCTGGATGGAAGCTGGAGTGCTGTGGTCTGCCATTAGCTCTGTCCCCAGGAACCATGGGGAAATGTGGTGCCATGGTCACACCATGTCTGTTAATGCACCAGCTACTTACTTAGAGTTTTTTAAGGAGTGAGATGTTTCTACAGTAATGCTAGGGGCACATGGTTATTATGCAGTTAGTGCTGTTAATCATCAGTCAGCCAGAGTAGGGAGAAATCCTGCTTTTTATATATATTTTATATATATGCACATGCACACACAAGCATTTTCATTCACGTATGCAGATATCTAGTGTGTGCAAATACCATGTATAAATGGGACCCAGTACTTTAGCAGCCTTTTCTCTGAGACATTTTTTCTGTCCTGAGTGAAACTGCCTGTCTCTCCTAGAAAAATAATACACTACTGGGCCAAGTTTATACCACAGCCTCAACTACATGCTGATGATGAACTGGTCTCTTTCATCCACCGCTTTGGTCTCCTCACTCACTCACTCACTGACCTGAGGACACAGGAAAGCACGGCTGGCCTCCTTGCTGTGAAGTTTTTGCCTTATTCTTCTCCCACAGATCCAAGGATTGACATGGATGCAAAGCCTTTTTCCATTGTGGATAACTCTGCCTTGCTGAGTGGAAGGGAGGGCACTGGGAGAGGGTGAGTGGGGAGGCAGGAGCATAGGGACAGCCCCTGATGGCATTGCTGCAGCCCCACGTCTGCTCCTGTGCCCCAGACCCTGAGTTTGGGGTGCACCGAGCCCCCAGCCAGCTCTGCCAGCACAAAAGCAACTCGGGCTGAAGAGGCTTGGCTACTATTGAAGCCCTGTTCTTTAACAGTCATGTTGGCAAAAGGCCAGTTTCACAGATTGGATGAGTGATTCTCAAAGGGAAGGGAGAAGGATATTCTTTGTTAGTAAAAATAGAATACGAAAGTTGTAAACTGCTTTTATAACATTTCTTGATCATGGGGTACTTCTCCAGCGTCTGCCCCCCCAGAGACGTGTCACTGCTTCACAGGCATCATGTCCCTGTCCTCCCTTGTTTGCTATCCATTGCCTCTCACCCTCTCTTATGTTGCCTGAGCACCAGCATAATAATCCAAAAAAAGAAATTTTATCACTAAACCAGTTCCTTTTTTTCCCCTTTTTTTCCCCTCATCCCAATTATAGCTCATTGAGTTATAGTGGAACCATAGTCAATGAGGCCAAATGCCTTGGCTTTGAGTCCTCTATTATTATTTGACCCTGCAAAGAATTCTGTGATCTAAGTAAAACACAGTAATTGTGGTTGTGCACTGGAGAGGCAATTATTTCGCTCAGTGGGTAAAATTAAGCACCTGTAAGAGTTCAGTTTGGTCTGGTTTTGGTTAGGTAGGGGGCATTTTTTTAATGGAAAACACAGTTTTTATGAAAATGTGCTGTCCCAAAAATCAAAGCAGTGATACATCATGTGGAGGCTGTGGGAGATGGCTTAGGGTGATGTGTCTGAAGGTGAGAGACATTGAATGGAGAAAAGGGCTGTAGTGAGGTAGATCACTTTAGAGAAGCAAAAGCATCATTTCAGAAAGTTTTAAGTAATATTAGCCCTAGCTTGATCAATAATCCTAGTAATTGCTGAATCCCATGTGTGGCTGATTAACCTTGCAGAGTCCAGAGGGTCCCTGTACATGCATCCAAGTACATTTGGTGGGTCAGGGCTGTGGGCTCACCCCTGCCCAGGCTGCTCTGGAGGGATGTAGGATGAGCAGTGAAATGTTTTGGGTCACTGGTGTGGTGATGTGCTTATACCACAATTGCATGTGTGGGACAGAAGCTGTTAGGTGTCCTGCAGAACTATGTGAGCCAAGTATTGCTTGTCTCCTGCTTCATTTTGGGGCTGCTTACTGGATTTCCACACAGCGATTCTTTCATAGTTTCAGATACTTCTGGTGTTCCTATTTTTCCCCTTATGTTTATCACACCCTTTACTCTTTCTCAAGCAGTTTGAAAGCTTGCAGACTGCCTGGCTTCCTGTCTCACAGCAGGGAATTGTTCTGTAAGGTTTTCTGTAGCTTTCTGTAATGCTCAACAAATACATAATGGCATTTTCTCTGTAATTAACTGGCTTTGTCCTGCTCTGAAGTGTGGCATTACCATTTCCATAAACACTATAGTGTAAAACCATTAAAACAGAATAAATTGACCTGATCTCGAACTAGTTGAAAATAGAAAGGTGGCTAAGTGCCATGAGTTTTCCAAATTTTCCTGTTTAAGTAAAACAAATGAGAAGACATCTGCAGGTTTGGATTAAACTGTGCATTGCATTTGTGGCTGAGGCACAGCACAGTCTGTAGTAGGAGATCTCATTAGATCACTTGTTCCCATAAAATCTAGAGAAATGTGAGCCCAGCCTGCTGCAGAGTGGTTGGTGTCCCCCTTCCTCACCAGAGCCCAGTCCCAACCCACACTGGCTTCAGGATGAGTACTGAAGGCTCATCCAGCTTCTCATCCTCTGTGCCCACACAGGGAAAACTTGTGGAGCCGCAGAGCAGAGGCTGACTTGGCGTCACCTCTCTGGTTTTAATTACAGCAGTGATTAGGAATTCACAGACTGTGGTGTCCCAGGAGCTCCCTGGCCAAGCTGGAGAAGGTCAGAGGTACCTGAGCTGCATTTAATGGCAGGGGCTTCTCCCAGGAGCCTACATGGAGTTTGAGGAAAAAGGAAAAATAAGAATGATTACACTCTACAAGCAATACATAACATCCCCAAATGTCTCTGCCTGCATGGCTGTGGCAGCCTCTGTGCATGTTTTCATAAAGATGTTAATTATTGCCACAGCTTTCATTTAAATAAACAAATGATTTCCAGTGATGCAGTCTGACTAACAGCTTTATGTGTCCCTGGGAATGTTGATGCTCCCTTTCCCCTTGGCAAATGCAAACTCTCTTGTAGTGACGTAGTCATAATTTGAGTGCCATTCATTTTGAATCCCTATTTGCAAAGTCCCCCGGAGCCCTCTGTACAGAGCACTAGCCATGTTTTTTGTTCTGCACAGGAAGGTGAGGGAGAGTGGTTCAAGTTTTGCTGGATGCTTCTTTGTGCAAATCTTCTGTCACTGACCCCATTTCAGGAAAACAGCTATAAATCTCAGGGTCTGGGCTCTGCAGAACTAAACATGAGAAAAGAGTTCAAAAAGCTTGTAGTGTTTCACTGGAGTGAAATCCCTCTAAATCTGCCTGTCTAGATTGAGATGTTTTAGATCCTGTAACTTCTGTTTCCTCAGTGAAATGAGTGAGCAGGCAGTGCCGTAGCCAAGGACACGGATCCATGGTGACTGCTGGCTGACAGGATGTTCCAGCTTGCTCTGAGAGAAGCAGAGGGTCTGCGTGCTCTGAGCCATTGCATGTCGCTGCTTCTGCTTTGTATTTCCCCACTGCAAACAGTTAATTCTCTCAGACATATTGAAAAGCTGCTTATTTCGGTTTGGTTTTGTGTTATGAAGTCTAATGTAAATAGCTTTTTTTTGGGGCTTGAATAAAGGGATGGTGATGGGACACTTTGCCCATTTTCCAGGATAAAATTGATCACCTGCCTGTTCCCCATCCCACTGTGAATTCAGGGGGGCAGGAGGATACGGATGCCCCGACAGGAGTTGTTCTTGCCAAGCAGGCACTGATGGAATGGTAGGAAGGATCTGACTGCATGGCTGCACAGGACCAGTAAAATTTTAATTGCATTAGGCATACAGCAGTAGTCTGAGGCTGTTCCCACACTGGCTTTTGTCACTGAACTCCATTGACTGGAGTTACAGAATCACTTCCAGCAGAAATAGATGAAAACTAAATCGTACAAGAGAGCTGTTTGTTACCAAAATAAATAAATAAGCCCTGTTCTGGGGGTGATTGCTGTGAACACAGGCTGGTGGGTGACCTGGAGCCCAGTGTCACTACTGGCTGCCTCAAGGCTGCAGGAGCCCTGCTCAGCCTGGACCCAGGCTGGGAAGTTTCCCCGTGCCAGGCACCCCCAGTTCTTACCCACGGCTGTGTTCTCTTGGCAGTTCTCCAGCACTTCTTCCTTCCTTCCTCCAAACCACTTTTTGCTGTCCTTCCTTGCATATTTGTTTCTCTTTTCTTTGCCATGGGAATATTTTAGAAATCCAGTGATGTGAAGTGCCATTTGGAATAAATGGAAATGTCAGTGTTTCCATGTGCCACATGCATGGGTGCTGTGCTCTGCTTGCTGGCACCCAGCCAGGGCTGCTTGCTTGTAGGGAACATGAACTGCAGCAGGCTGGTAGATCCACCTTGGGCAACAGAAATGGGGCCAAGAGGTACCAGAAATGGGAAACAAAGGTAACAGAAATGTGGAGAATGGGTGTGGAGAGCATCCTGCTGCTGATCCTGGGCCTGGGGTGACAACAGCAGCTGCTTGCTGTGCACTCTGGAGTGCAACCCTGCCTTGCTGATGGGTAACCCAACCCAACTGTGCTGGGTTTAAATTACTATTATTTATTTTCCTGATCAGATGAGAAATGTACTCCCAGAGCATGTGACCATGAGGTGCTCACCTGCTTGTCTTGACTCGTCAGAGGAGGCTGTGATCCAGGTACCCCTGACCCCTCTTTCTGTAGGTACAGGGCGGGGGTGAGGCACTTCTCTCTGATCATCCCAAACACACCTGGGCCCCTTTCCTGGCCACCACCCCAGGGCAGGTTGGCTGCTCTGAGCAGATCAAGTATGGACTTATCATGAATCCCTTTGGGATGCAAAATCCAGGATTAACTATTGTGAAAGGCAACTTGTGTGAACTCTGCAGTGCCAAAATTGAACGTGAACAGAAATTGCAGCCCTGACTCTCATGATCCTTCTGCTGATGCTATGAGCTCTAGGTGTCCGTGGATGCCCTCAACCCAGACAGGTGTAAAGGCCTGGTTCTACTTCTACCCAGGCAATCCCTGTAGCTGAGCAGGGCAGAAGCGGGACAGGAGCATATGGCTGTAGCCAAGCATCCCCCCATGGCAGTGCTGTTCCCACAGGCACCTCCCCAGCTTCCCACTTTCAACTTAACTGCACAGATGGGTACAAAACAGCACTTACAGGCTGGTGTTGAGGGAGTAATTCCCAGGATTTCAGTGTAACCAGCAAGCTGGGTGGCTGCTTTTGGTGGGACAGGCTGTTTCTGGGAGCAGACAGTCTTAATTGGGACTTGCTGAAATGCTTTTGCACAAATAGGCAATTCATGAGTAATTTAATAGCTCCCTTGCTAAGCTCTCACAGTTTTTGTAGTAAAAGTGTGTTTGTCAGGCTGCTTTTCATAGTCTGGTGCTGAGAAATATTGAGAGGAGAAATCACTACTCTGTCTCAGTTCATAGAATCATTTTATCCCAGAATGATTTGGTTTGAAAGGGCCCTTAAAGCTCATCCAGTTCCAACTGCCCTGCCATGACCAGAGACTCCTTACACTATACCAGGTTCCTCCAAGCTCCATCCAGCCTGTCCTTGAACACTTCCAGGGATGGGGCATCCACAGCTTCTCTGGGCAAGCTGTGCCAGGGCCTCACCACCCTCACAGTTCATCCCAACATCACTGCAGTTGCATAGTCAGTCTTTTATCACATGTGGAGACTTCTGAAAAGGTGCTCAAATCTCAGGAGGGTGGTGGGTATTTCCCAGTAGCATCATCTGGATGTGATTGTTGGAGGGGTTCAACCATTCCTGAAGAGGCTGATTGTGGTCCCAGAGGGTTTGCACAGTTGGGAGTTCTCTGGGAGCAGAGGTGGCTGTGGGATGTTGGGAGCATCAGGGAGCAGCATTGGGCCAGAGGGACATTTGGGCCAGAGCTCTCAGGGGGAGATGGATGACTCTGAACATGGGCTTTGTGTCACTGTCCCCTTGCTGCTTCCCTTACCATTTCATAACCCCAAAGTGAGTGAGGTTAATTGTTTGTTATGTTGGTTTTTCTTGTGCAAACTTACAAACCTTCTCCAGAGCCTTGTGCAAGGGGTGCCCCCCTCTTCACCACCTGGCCTGTGCCAGCCCCAATGCTCACTTGACACAAACATGGGAGAAGGCTACTAGAGGATAGACTTCAGGATAGTGCAGCCCAGATATTGTTCCCAAGAGGAAAAAAGCAGTTTTGTGTTAGTGGTGCCGTTGTGTGGGAAGTCCTGGCCCCCTCATGGAAATAAAGCCATGTAGCTCCACAAGCTGGAGCAAGGCCAGAGGGCAAGAGAGAAGGGGCTACCTGGGCTGAAAAACCTTTTTAAGACCTTGACTCTAGTAAAGTCATAAATAGAGCTGTGGGAAACCTGAACTGTTTGGATTCTCCCTGGGCAGCACCTGCTTGGCTCATCCCTCAGAGGGCTGGCCGATACTGGGGACTCCTCAGTGAGGAGTTGATACGGGGCTGTCACTGTAAACAGGAGTTATTTAAAATGTCCCTTATGTACAAACACGAGTCCCCTGAGGACAGCCTGACCTCTCTGGTGCAATGAGCCACCTGCTTGGCTCCTTCTCTCTGGTGGCTGTTTCTGTCTGTGCAAAAGGGAAACACAAGGCAATCTACTGCAGCAGAATCTAGATCAATGCCCGATCCACAGTATGACCTTGCCTTTCCCAGGAGCAGCTCCCACTCTATGAGCCCAGCATAACTGTCTGTGCAGTCCTGCTCAGGAAAGGCAGAGAAAGCTCCTGGCAGCCCTGAGGGGTTGTAGCTGCATCGTAGACTTGTCCCAGCATCTCTCACTCCAGATAACTGCAGCTGTATCACCTCCTGTACATTGGTACTCGGCTGTCCTTAGGGAGTAAGCTGTCTGTTCCTGCTCACCCTGCTACGGATGTTTCCTCCTTTCTTCTATCTCTTCCATAGATGCTGTTTTTCTCAGTTAGGGTGGCAGCCCCGGCGCTCAGCAGAGCAGGGTGTCTGCGATGGCTGATGAGGCAAAGCATGTCCTCCTCTTCCCGGAGACCCGTGCTGCCTCTGCCCATCGGCAGCCTGCCCTCACCCGGCCTGACCCATCCTTCTGCCTCTTGCAGAGTTTGCCGTTTCGCTGGTGGAGAAGATGCAGGCTCAGGAAATCCTGCGGAGCCTGCGGCTCCCCGAGTTCGATGACCTCAGCCAGTTCTTCCGCAACCTGCCGGCCACGGCGCTGGTGGGCATCGGTGCCTTCGCGGCCGTTGTCGCCTACTGGTTTGCCAGCCGGCCCAGGGCCGTGAAGCCGCCCTGCGACCTGCGCATGCAGTCGGAAGAAGTCGAGGTGAGGGCAACCCCGGCTGGCTTTCCCCAAGATTTGCACGCCTGGAAGTCGTAGAATGGATTGGGTTGCAAGGGCCTTTAAAGATCATCTCATTCCAGCCTCCTGCCATGGGCACTGTCCCAGGCTGTTCCAAGCCCCATCCAGCCTGGCCTTTAACACCTGCAGGGACGGGGCAGCCACAGCTTCTCTGGGCAACTTGTTTTTCCCTGTGGTTAGGGCTTTAGTTAGACTTTTTTTTTCTGGCTTGGTCATTCTAGCCCTGGTTGCCCCCTCCTAAAACACCTCTGCCAAGCTCATGGCACTGGGGACTGGCCTCTGCCTTAGTCTGTGCTTCATGTTGGCCTGGATGTCCTTGTGGAGGTGCTCATGGTGACCTGTGGAGCCCAGAGCAGTTGCTTCCCCCAGCACATCCCTACTACATTACTTCCAGATCTATAATTCCTTATTAAATTCCCTAGGGAAATGTCAATGATCTCAGTGACAATGAGCTGGATCAAGTGCTTCTCTATGACCAGAGGGCTCTCCGTATCCCTGAGGCGCTGAGGTCAATGTCCCCCCTCTCACATCCCTTTGGGTCTTGCGGTAGGTGGTGGTCACAGAGGCCTTGCTGGCATTTGGGGAGTGTGCTGCTTTATGGTGGGGGTTTCCCCATCTCCCACCCATTGAGCAGTGCTGATGGCTGTGTCACCTCGTGTCATCTCACACAGGGCCTGGCTGGGGCACGCCGCTCGGTGATCGGGGACAGCCCACAGCTGCTGACGCACTACTACGATGATGCCAGGACCATGTACGAGGTCTTCAGGAGGGGATTCAGCATCTCCGGTGAGAGCACAGTGGTGAGGAGGCCTAGGAGCAGAAGCTGGGAGAGGTGGGGACCAGGCCACGCAGATGTTCTTACCCCATGGTCAATGGTATCGTCACAGAGCCCTCACACACTTGAGAGAAGTCACCTCCCACTCCAAAAAACCATGATGACTTTTCCCTGCTCTATCACAACTATTTCCATGTCTGCTTTTTATGGTGCCCTGCCTCACTGGATACAACAATGTCGTGGTCAGATTATTTTTGGTACCATAAAAAACCCCAGTGGAACTGCACATATTCTGCCCCACAAGACAGGGGTAAATAAAGGACTCGGTAGGTGTATGGAGGAATGGATTTCTGCAAGTAGGTACCATTAGCAAATTATTCAAACTTTTCAAATTTTCATCCGGTCATGCCCTGCTGCGTGTTGTTTTACCTTCCTCCAGAGCAGGCTATATAGTACTTTTTACCTTTTTAAATCAAAAGGTAGCACAAGTAGTGGGAGCTAGTGTTTGGGATGACTGCCCTTATCAGACACTAATGCTCATGTGACCTTTGGAGAAGTGTCTTTTAATGAGGCTGTTTGGGGCAAACTGCTGCTGTCAGTGGGGAGGACTGAAGCCTTTTTGGGGGATCCCAGCAGGTCATCTCCCATCAGATGCACTTGTGTGTGTAATTTGCTGGAGATTGCTGTGAGAACCAGCCCAATAACTATGGATTTACTCCTGGAGGGCTCCCCCACATCATGGCCCCGTGTGTTAACTCCTGGCACTGCCTCCCCATAACTCATCATCTCTGCTTGTGTCTTTCAGAGAATGGCCCCTGCCTGGGGTTCAGGAAGCCCAAGCAGCCCTACCAGTGGCTGTCCTACAAGGAGGTGAGCTGGATGTGACACCCACTGTGCATCCTCTTCCCCTGCCCAACACAAGAAGGGGTGCTAGGGTGCCTGCACGTTAGACCAGGAGGTTGCTCGTGCACCATGTGATGCTTCCTGGTGTCCCTACCCTGGCACATCCAGGTGTTACACGGATGTGTCAGCTTTCAGGGGCTGGCTCCGTGCCATGAGCCCACTCCTGAAAGCAGCACTGAGGCACTCTGGAGCCATGGGGCATCGCCGACCTCATCAACTGCTAGTCAGCTAATGATGGTTCATGATAACAGAAAAATTGGAGTTTTAGATAGGAAATACAATAATTTGAGAGCCTCCCTGTAAGTCTTTGTTTAATTTGGTATTGTTTATATTCCTCTTCTTTTATGTATTTTTTCCTCCCCAAATTCCAGGTGGCTGAAAGAGCAGAAGCTCTGGGTTCAGGCCTTTTGCAGCAGGGCTGCAAGCCATCCTCCAAGCAGTTCATTGGCGTCTTTGCTCAAAACCGTCCAGAGGTGAGACTTTATGTCCAACTTGATATTGTATTAATAATGTTCCTGACCTGTCAGCTTGTTCTCAAGTTCTGTCTGCTCTCATGGCCCCTTCTCACCTTTGTGCTTCCTTGTTCTCCTTCAGTGGATCATCTCTGAGCTGGCTTGCTACACCTATTCCATGGTGGTGGTTCCCCTGTATGACACCTTAGGTCCTGGAGCCATTCGGTACATTGTCAACACAGGTAAAACCAAAACTGATGTGATCTCCTCAGTTTTGTTGCTCAGAATGGTTCATTTACTGCTTCTAAAAGATAGATAATAGATCATAAAATCCTAGAGTGGTTTGGGTGAAAGGTATCTTAAAGCTCATCTGGTTCCAGCTCCTCTTCATTGGCAGGGCCACATTACACTAGACCAGGTTGCTCCAAGCCTCATCCAGCCTGGCCATGAACACTTCCAGGGATGGGGCATTGTGATTATACTTGTTGCGTGCCTTGAATTCACCTAGAGACGTTCTTGAGGAGCTGTGTGTCCCTGTGCTGCCTCTGTTGCATTTTCCACACGCCTAGTTGTGCATAGCCATGGATAAGAGCTGCTCTGGATGTGGGAATTACTCCACGGCCACCCACTCCTGTGTTGCTTATTATTTTGCCTCCTAGATTTTTTAATCCATGCGGGGACCAATTTTAGTATTTTGAACTGAATCCCAGAATAATTGTAAATGTCAGCTACAGCTTTGACATTGATTTAAGTTAGCTAAGATTCCATTTTGTCCTCATTTTTCAAGAGAAGCATGTGTTGTATGCTGAGATTTCTGGTGTCGCCTGGAGTGACTATCAGAACTGATGTAGTGTTAGCTATGAGCTGGAGTGTTGCATTAAAAAAGATTTACTGCAAACAGCTTGTTTGGCTGTTTTTCTTGCAGCTGACATTTCCACAGTTATTTGTGACAAGCCTGAAAAAGCCAGGATACTCCTTGAACATGTGGAGAGGAAAGAAACACCAGGCCTGAGGTCTATCATCCTGATGGACCCATTTGAGAAGGAGCTGGCAGAGAGAGGGAGGTGCTGTGGGGTTCGCATCCAGACCATGCAGGAGGTGGAGGTGAGTTTGCTCTCTCTCTCTCCTTTTACTATTTTTTGTAATATCTGTAAAAAGACAGTACAGGGACTTGTGAATTGTGTGCCTGGAGAGCACAAAAGAACAGCTTGTGGCTGGTAATACTGATGCTTGGTGTACTTGCCTCTTCGTGTTATTCCTCGTTGATAGTAGAGACAACATTTCAATTCTTTCTCCTCAAATACACTATCAGCTGCTATTTAAGCATGGGAAGGGGGTTGTTATTTGAGACACTGTCCTCCTACAATGTTACCAATAAGTAAAACTTTACAAAAGGAAGGCCTTGTAAAGTCATGGCTCAGGCCTGTTATTTGGGCTAAGTAGAAAAGGACTGTGAGAAAGAGACTCAGCTGAGTTAGGGGTAGGAAAACAAGTTATATAATCATCATGTGTTCACATTGTGGTGTATGGTGGTTGGTTGAATTATGTTTGTTATGCTTTAAAACTATGTAACTGACAATGGACTAACTGCTTAAAAAGGCCTGGTTTTTGCAATAAAGCAGATCTCCTTCGACTGCCTGGGGACTCTGCGTCACTATGGACCCTCACCCACACTCCATGTAAGCCTACAGCCTCACACTTGTTTGAAACACCCTGGATGCAGCTCAACCAGCCCAAACACTACTTGAAATCCAAGGAAGGCACTGCAGTTAAGGCCAGAAACTCAGGATAATGAAGATGGCCTCAGTGCCAGCTAGGAATTTGTCTGCTTTAGCTCACACTCTCCCTTTGTGGTTTGCAGATTATTAGCAAATGGGTTACACTGCAGGAATTAAGGTGGAAATCACTTTTGTTACTTTAATCTCTTCCAGGACTGTGGCCGTGAGAGTCGGCACGTGCCTGTGGTGAGTGTTGGCATGCTGCTTTTCCCACTTACAACTGCAGCAGAAGGGACCTTAAAGCTCATCTTGTTCCAACCCCCTGCCATGGGCAGGGACACCTTCCATGGGTGCTTGGTTGCTCCAAGTCCTGTCCAATCTGGCCTTGAACATTTTCAGGAATGGGACAGCCACACCTTCTCTGGGCAACCTGTGCCAGGGCTACACAGGGAGAATTGTGCAATATTTGCTTTATTCCCTCTGCTAATTGAGATAGCTCATCCTGCTATGAACATGTTAATGGGACAGTAATTAAATGCCATTGTTAAGCTACCCTAATTCCACTACCTTACCCTGGTGGCACTGGGGGAATGTCTCTGTACCCTTCACTTTCTGCTGGGGAAATTGCTTTGATATTTTTCACCGGCTGCTCATATTCATACAAAACTCTCAAAAGCAGCTTGTGATATTCAAACTGTTTATTTAATCATTCATGACTCAAAATAGTGCACGGATGGGGTAGTGCTGAGAATACAGAGATGCTGCTGGAAATGGGAACAATCAGCAGCTTTGGAATCTTGTCCCCTGTTGTGGAGTTCTTTCCAGAACTGACCTGGAAATTGATGAATTATCTCAAGTTGTCCCGCACATCTACAGATATAGGTGGTGGCTTGGAAAATACTAACTGTGAGACAAACACTAAAGCATGCCCTTAGTGCAGCTGGAGCACAGCATAAAGGGAGGAATAGAGTCTCCATCAACAGAAGAAACCTGGTTATATATGCTGAGGGGAATGATAGCTTTTTATGTCAGAGCAAAAACATAATTGGTTTGATCTTTAGGTTTCTACAATGTCAACAGTCTCTACCACTGACATGTCTGCATTTGACTGATGTGATTTTCTTAATTTCCTTTTGTATTTCTAGCCTCCTCGACCAGAAGATCTGTCAATTGTCTGTTTTACTAGTGGCACTACAGGTAAAAGAAGCATTTTAATCTTGAAATGTTAGAATATCTTATGAAATTAATTATTAATCCAACCTCAATACATACAAACTTGCTGTTATACTGCTATGGCAATGATATTTCTAGGCATTTTTAATATTTAAGAATATATAGGTTTATATACTTCTGTAGGTTGAAAATTAAAAATGTCAATATATTTATTTTCATTTGAATTCTCTGACATAGACTTTGCTAATATGATTTTCCAGTTGTCTGAAAATCCACCCACGTGTCTGCTTCCCATTTTGTTGTGTAGCTGTGAAGCACTCGGTTAATTGGTATTTATCTTTTGCAAATATTTTTTTAAAAAACCCCAAAACCCTAAAATGTGGTTCCGCAGCTTTCCATTCTCCATATCCTAATCACATTGATGTCTCCAGCCTCACCAAGGTCCTTGTCACCTCTGCCTCCTCTTCCTGTGTGTTGCTCATGACACCAAGTGCTGGAGAGGTCAGGGATGAGGCTGGGCAGCCCATGGTGCTGGTACTCGTGTGCTGTGGCCTCTTTTTCTTGGAAAGAGGAGCAGCATCATTTTCCTGCCTGTTCTTAGCAGAGGTGGTGCTTTCTCCCCTCTCCACACCCTGGTCTTCATCAGGTGTCAGGAATTTGCTACTCTGGAGAGCTCAGCCTCTGTAACATCTCCCTGAAAGCTGTATGGGCAGATGCACAAGGCATCACTGCTTGGGAAACTGCTTTTACACTTGCCTGCGGAGAAGGTCCATGCTCCAGGGACTGCTGGAGCAGCTCTTCCAGATCCACCTGTGCTCTTGGGATTGCCTAATGCTTAGTCCTACACCGAAGCATCCCCAGTTTGGTCCCAGCAGAAGATGCTGGGAGCTGCTGGTGCTTCTCAGACGGCGGGTCAGGCTGAGCACCAGGGAGCACCTCCATCCTCCACCTCCCAGAAAAGACCTGTGCTTCAGACCAGGTAGGCAACTGATTTATTAACTCCAAGTGCAAGCTCAAGATGCATTAAAAGGGTTTGGGTATTTTACCTTTGTGCATGGTCCTTAGTTTTGAGATCTGCACTTCAAACTGCCCAGGGCAGAGCATTGTGGGAAAGGAGCCTGTGACTCTGCTCTGTTCCAATACTGGGAATTCCTAAATGGGAAGGACTGAACTCAGTGCTGGACATGAACATCACAGCCATGTACAGAGTGAGTGCAAAGTGGCCAGGCACAAATGGGAGCAGGAGGAAATGGAAGGAGCCATGCCATGGACACAGCAGGGCACAGTGTGTTTCTGTGCATGTTCAAGTGCAGAGCAATTATTTTTCAAGTCACGTTATTGTTGATATTTTTATTTCTAAATAAGAAATTCTGCATAGAGAAGGTTTCTTTTGATTTTCTTTTTTTAATTTGCAGATGCAATCATGGGCTGGTTTCTGATTTTGTGCTTTTCTTAGAAACATGCCCAGAGTTACAGAAATAGGACAACCAGGAAATTCATTTCCCTTCTCCCATCCAAATTAGAGATTTCCAATTTTGCAAATCATCTCTAACTGAACCTCTCATAACAGTGCTTTGTGACACATGAGCCCATCCTCTGCTCCTGCAGGACTTTGCACATCACTCTTTGCCTTTTCTAGAGGTTGCATCAACACTCTGGTCTGTTTTCTACATTGTGCTTTGATGTAAGAGTCTTATATAGCCCATGTAATTTTTAGTGATTAAATTTAGAATTTTCTTCCAAAGGATATGTTCTCTAGGGCTTTTCCAATTCCAAAGGGCTTTAAATATTTTTGTATGGTGTGAAAAAAATCTCTGCTGTAGAGTTTGTCACCTGAAAATTGTTGAATTGGAAAGAATTCCCCAGGAGCAGACTTCAACACTTGTTTTTCTTTGATAGGACCAGATGCCCCAATGCCTCCCCAGGGAGAAAAGAGAGGCTGAAGCTGCTGATCTTGGATGACAAGACCAACTTCCATGGTTGTGCCAAGAAGCCATCAGCACTTGGAAATGGGCCAAAGGCACATAAATATCCCCAAACTGTCAGGATGCAATTTTTCATGTTGGCTACTCCAGAGAAATCAACTGTCATTCCCTCAAGGATTCACTGGCAACCAGATGGAAAAAAATTGCTTCCCAGTAGTTTCTCCCAGCCTGGCAGTGCATGTTCCTTTTTGCCAGAGCTCCCCAGGGGAGGAAAGTGCTTTCATCCCAGAGTGCTGATGGATCACACCATCAAATTAGAGCTGGAGCACTTGAAAGACCCTTTTGGCAATGTGGAAAAGGTTCTATTCTTTTAAAGGTTCTACTATTGCTTATAAGAACTATCAGACAAGCCTGGCACCAAGATAAGGAGGAATTGACATTCCTGGGTTATTAAAGGATTGCAAGGTATCCATTCTGTAACAGGACACTCACTGGGTCTGTCTTTGTGAGGAAATTCAAACAAGAACAGTGTTACAGAAACAGCATTGATTTTTAAATAGAAAAGCAGCATCCCTGCCAACCCTCTTCTCTCAAAGTGGTAATTCTGGGAAAGGGCTCATAGAAAGGGGCACCTATTTTGCTAGGTTAACTCTTAGAGCTACTAAGGAAGGTTAAAGTTTACAAGAGTCCCCCAAGCCAAAAAGCTGCAGCTGTTTCATAACAGCATGGTTTGTTCTGGATTTCTCCTGATGGAGGCTCTCCTGGCTCCAACCCTGCTGCTCTGCTTAGGCACCATCATCACTGCAGCCCGTCCAGGATGTTGAGCCTGTGTGAGAAGAAGGATGCAGAGGAAAGAGTCAGGATGTTAACACTGCTTCCAGGCATGGCAGAGATACTGAATCTGCATTCAAGTCAGAGGTGGAGTGAGTAAATGAGTCAAACATCTGAGAAGTCTCATGGAATCACAGAATAGTTTGGCTTGGAAGAGACCTTTAAAGCATGTCTAGTTCCAATTCCCAGCCACAGCAAGGGACACTTTCACCTAGACTGGTTTGCTCCAAGCCCCACCCAGCCTGGCATTGAACACTTGAAATCCTCCAAAAAAAGTCTGAAGAATTTTGTCAAGGTGCAGGGACCAGATGTGTTCCAGAGGGCACAGTTTTGAGTTTCCAAACCAGTAGTGAGCACATCCTCTCCACTGGTGCCTGAGCTGTGCGGCGCTGCAGGAGCACAGCTGCCTCTAGAACTGCAGGGGCTGAGCACAACTCAATAACACAAGTGGTGGTGTGTATGTACAACTGATGCCTGTTCATGGACTTTTCTTGGAGCATGGATCCATGTGTGCACCCAGCTGTGAAAACAACCTGCCAGGCTGATTTGGCACCTGTGAGCCTGCTGGTTCAGCACGTTAGGATGGGAGCAGCCGTGGCTGACAAAGCTTCACCCCTGAGCTTCAGATGAGACCAACCCAGCCTCCTGTGCCCCACCTTCATCTGCAAGTGTTTGGGACTGAATTACTCAAGGCACTTGGAGAAGCAAATAGGGATTTTCAGTATAATACATTGTGTTAAAAATGTCCTGCTCTATTGCAATAAATATGCAACAATTGCTACTGCTGTTTGTGCCTGCCTTTAATTATTTCGGAGGTTGAGTAGGAGTGATGGTGATGGTGGTGGCAGGGCAAAGGGGCCCCTGCCCACACTGGAGGGCTGCTAACAACACAGCCCTCACACTGTTCTGAAATGAGAGGATTAAACATACTTTCCTGTGCAGAAACATACTCACAAAGCACCACGGTCTCTTCCTAATCTGAGGAAGGCAGAATGAAATTCTGGCTGATTTTACCATTTTGTTACATTAACTGAAGGAACTTTGCCAGGTTGCTTGTGCCCACAGTACTGGGGACACACTGGGCACCTGCAGGTAAGGCTCCTCTGATCTGCCTTCACACAGAGCAGCAGAAACTACGTGGCAGTGGTGTGATGGAATTAAAACAATCTGCTTAAAAACGTTGGAGAGAAAGAGGCTGGCCCCGTAATCTTTATTTGAGCTGAGCTACGCCTTCTTGTCACAAGTAAAGCCTTGGAGGGTGATGAAAAGGGACAGTGCTGTGACAGGAGGATGTACAGAGCCCTCCGTGCCACTTTGTTGTGAACATGGAGGTTCTAGCCTGTGTATTTGCTGCTTAACAAACTCTGTGTTTTGGTGTCCAAAAGATATGAAATGCAAGAGGTGTACCATGGTCAGCTGAGAAAGGAGTGTAAAAAGGCAAACATTGATGGTGCTGAGGTGCCTGCTGGTGGTGGATGAAATGCTGCAGGGGCAGTGCCAAGGTCTGAAACACAGCACAGGGGCTTTGCTGGCACCCTAATAGGTTTAGGGCTGTCTTGATTCAAGACACCTCTGCTGCTGATACTGTTCATGACTTCCCTTAATTATAGTCTCAAAGGGTCTTCTTGTAGCCTAATTTTTACCTGCACTGCTCTCTGCATTTCTCATGTTGTCCAGATTACTGGCTAAGTAAGTGTGTAACAGCCTTTTAAACAGTGTTTCTTGGTGTTCAAGATCATTCTTAGTCAAAATCTGGATGAAATAAATCCTCCCAGGAGAGGCTGGAACAGCCAGCCAAGTCTGATGGCTGTGCCCATTGAGTGGCTCCATCTGAGCACTCTCAGAAATTGCAGTTGGGATATTTCTGCTGGAACCTGTTTTCCAGAGTCTCCAAGCAAAATATTTCTGTTTGCAGTATCATTTTATTAAGTTTTGAGTATTGCAGTGAGTGTTTTTGGTGCATATCAGTGCACAGAAATTATGGTGAAAATTACCTAAGGTTTAAAATGGACGAAGCGAACATAACATTTTTACCATTTCTTTTTGTTTGGTTGGTTTTAGTTAAGCTTTTGAAAGTTACCTTCTGGCTTATCTTTTAAACTCCCTCTCTGTTTCCTTTCAGGAAATCCCAAAGGTGCTATGCTGACCCATGGAAACGTGGTGGCGGATTTTTCAGGCTTTTTGAAAGTGACAGAGGTGATTACCCTGAGCTAGAAAACATTGCCATGTGCAGAGTGTGTGGGTTAAGCTGTGGCCCTGCATGGGCTGGAAGTATGCTCTTGCAGATAAAAGATGACATTTTTCCTGCTCAGAGGGCCAAACCCATGGGAATGGAGCAAGGCTGAATCTACAGTACTGGAGGGAATTAAATCCTCTTTCCAGCCTGGCTCCCAGGCTCTGTAGGGTACTAAGGGCTTCTGAGAAACAATGCTGACTTCTGTAAATCAATTCATTAACTCTTTTTGAAGAATTAGGAGAGCACACAAGCCCTGTACAGTTGCAACTGGTGCTTGAAGAGGAGTTCAAGCTCCTCTTGTGCTCTTTGCATCCCATTGTGCCCAAAAATGTCACCATTTACTGAAAACATCTCTGCATACAAAGTGTGTGTGTGTGTATATATATATATATATATGAACATACATTATTTTTTACAAGAATGGTTAATTTCATTGATATTCCAGTATATCTCAGTTTTTGATATACATATTTCTAATAGAGCACAGCACAGTAGCACAGTGCTGGCCAAGTGCCTTTATAATATGTTTCATACAACATGTAAACTCATGTTTAGAAACAATATAGGAAGCAATATCAGTTGACCATGATATAGTAAGGATTTTATACACCTTATATAAAACAAATATAACTAATCTAATTTCTAGTAGTGAACAGGCAATTCTATAAAGTAGTTACATGCACATGGGATGGACAATTGGTTACCTCATACCCCTTACTGGCCTTATTGTCAATGTTGAAATTACTGCAGTTTTATTACTTTAATCCTGGAATTTTCTGAGATTTCCGGACCACTGGTGTAAAGAAACTCAGACATGTGATGTAAGAAATCCCACTGAACTCACATGTTCCAGTGTTTGCAGGACTGTGCCTCCACAGTGTGCAGGATGAAATGCCTGTGCTGCAGGGAGGGCTCCTCAGCATGGAGCTGTCCGTGGCTGCAGTGGCAGCAGCAGGGACAAATTAAAGCTGAGGTGTGGAGAGGCCTGAGCTTCTAAGGGCAGGAAGGTTTATTTTGGAAGAGCACTAATTTAGAGCTGAGGGAACTTGGCATCTTCCAGGAGTGGTCCATAAAAATGGATTTAGTGTTTGCTGATGGAGTGAGACCCTGATTAATCTCAAAGGTATCAGACTGAGATCCAAGTCTGGTGTGATTGTAAATTTGATATCTCCAGTCACCAGAGTATTGCTGGCAGAGGGCAAATGCCTGTAGCTGATCCACAGGATTTGGGTAATGTCTGACCACAGTAATGAAATGAAGTGTGAAACACTTGAGAGTAGTGCAAATTAAAGAAATAAGACGAGAAGTTCTGTGGGTTTGTTGTTTACAAGTTCTTAGTTGCTTAGTTCAGTGATTTTCACAAACTGAACATATTTTTAAGTGAGTCCAGAGCTTTATTATAAGGTTGTTCTCAAATACCAAGAAGCTGTTTGCATTTTTACATTTAACTGGACAACAGTGCCAACTGTGAAATGCTATTCAGTGGCATAATTTTGGTCTGATTTAAAACCAGATTTTTTTGTCTGGGCCCTTACAGCAGTAATTAAAAAAAAACCCTGGCTGATATTAAAGGTTTTGCATTACTGTGCTTGCAGAAAATGAAGCCAAATTGAAATAATGTATAAATAGATCTGCAGGCCCTAATGGCTTCATTCAGACTGACAGACACAATAATATGAAATGGGATGCTGAGAACACCCACATGGTCAATGATGTTTGACTTTGGTAGGTGATGGTTGGGAGGCCATACCCAAATCTGACCAGCCCAGATTTAACTTCAATAAAATATCCCCTGAGGGATGAACTCCTGTGTCTGCCTCCACCATATCCCAGGTCATGGGCTATTGATTCCTTCTGAGCAGTAGAGGTGCAAGTGGGTATAAACTGTTAATACTGTGACCTGATAGATTTTTATACCCATTTTCCATTAAACACTGGACTTGATGCAAAATATTGGGTAGTCAACCTTTCAGTTTTTCTAATCCATAATATTACAGCAAGCTGTACCCTGGGAAATGCAGGTAGAAAGGTTATTTTCTTTTGGGGAATGAGTTAGGTAAAGCTCTTGGGCTTTTGTTTATTCCAGCCTTCAAGGGAGAATTAAAAACTTGGCAAAAGCAAGACTTTGGCCACTTTTCTTCCCCTCTTCCCTTCTTTCCCCTGTCTGTGGGACAGTCATAATGCCCTTAAAATCATATTTTAATCACTTAAAATGACGAGAAACACTAACAGAAGTAATTAGTTTTTGAAGCCTAAGATTAAATAATTAGTTTTCCAACACATTGATTCAAATCAATGATTAACCAAAGGAAAAGAAAAAAAAATCGCTAATTTTGACTCTAGTAACACTGTGATTCTTGAACGGGCTGTATGCAGTGTGGGACAGTGCTGCTCCTGCAGAGCCCTGCTGGTGTCCAGGAGGCTCCTGCAGGTCAGCACTGGGATCCTGGGGGCTCCTGCAGGTTTGCACCAGGATCCTGCTGTCTGCACACAGCTGAGAGCACAGATCAGGGTCTTGGCACCTCCTGGTAGAAAGCAGTGAATAAAAATTGGATTCTCCGTCAGGGTGAGCCTCCATTCCCAGCGTGAGCTGCGTGGATACAATCTGCCTTCTGCCAAGGAGAGCCCTCTCCATTGCCCTGTGTGTACATCTCCGTGCTCTTTACTCCTCCTGCTAACTGAGCTCCATGATGCTGTGGCTTTAACGCTTCCCTGTGTCCGCCGCTCCCTCCTCTCTTGACAATCTTTACCCTTTTGCTCCTCTGGTGCCATTTTTCTTTTTATTATTTTATGACTTTCTTGTTGTCTTCCTGTCAGTGTTTCTTTCCTTTCTGTCTCCCATGCCCTTCACCTGCAGAAAGTGATCTTTCCGAGACAGGACGATGTGCTCATCTCCTTCCTGCCTCTGGCTCACATGTTTGAAAGAGTTATACAGGTAAGAAACCTGCCTGAACTGACGAGGCCTCGTGGGGCTCCTTGTGTTTTCTTCCAGAGTCAGTGGTCTCCTACTTGTGAGGATGTACACATTTCCTATTTGCCTTTAGCACACATGTTTGAGAGAATGGTACAGGTAAGGTCATGGTGTCAGTGGAAATCATCTTTTTTCCACGCCAACAACAAAAAAAATTAAATAAAATGAATAAAATACTAAATAACCAGCGATATCTTGTAGCACTAAAAAGGCTTGTACTCCAGAAGTGCCATGTGCATAGCACCAGAGCCATGGTCTCAGTGACATGGCTGTGAGTCCAGAGCAAGGCCAAGAGAGTTCCCCAAGTCCTCCAGCTTACACCTGGCTCAGGGATTAAAAAATAGCCCTTCAGCAATGAGCCAAATTCATTGCTCATTCAGCTCATGGCTACTGCTACCTGAGCAATTTGTGGGACAGCTTTTCAAAGCACTCTAGGATGAGGTGTCATGTGAGTCAACATAATTTCATGCCATTTTCTACATCAGCTAAAATGATTTTATTGCATAAATAACACAATCTGCAAAAAAAAAACCCAACCTGGCAGACACTGAAAAAGAGGAAACAGATCATGGTGTGAGACACGTGATCCTCCTGGTAGGGCAGCATGTGGTGGCCGTTCACTGGAGCCTGTGTCCCCTGGGAATTATGGCAGATCCAAGCACTAGCTCTGGCCAGCCCACAGAACTTACTCCATGTCTCTTTAGGGGGGAAAAAAAAAAGGGTGATGACTTGTGCTGCAGTTGGTGAGTTAGGCAAGTCAGGTGAGACAGCCACACCAGGTATCCTGGCCTGAGAAGCTGCAAACTTAAAACTGATGTGAAGATCGGATCTGGATCCAGTTGCAGCTCTGTACTTTCTCAGGGAGGCCTGTTTCAGGCTGAAAGCACACTTTCTGAGTCAGGCAAGCATCTGAATATAAACCTCCCACTTCTTATTAACATCTGTGCCAGAAATAATATATTTTTTCCCTGTTAAAAATCTCACAAATTGGAAGTAAAAGCCCATGAAAGATTTGGAGAATTACAGCACAGCCTTTCTCCACCTGCAAGGCAAGTTGGTCAGTGTGCCAGCACTGTTCAGGCAAACAAGGATATAATTATTCAAAATTCATCTGATGGGGGGTAGAAAGATATTAGAAACACTGAAAATTCTTTCATTTTACAGAATGTTGCTGTACTGAAATGGACAGCTTTCAAAGGATGTCCAGGTTTATCCTCCCATCTGAAATGGCTTATTAATATAAAGATTTTTTCAAAAGGGCTAAAAAGTAATTTTCAAAAGCATTCTGAACAGCAAGCACTGTATCAGTTAAAATCATACAGATACATTCTTTAAAGCTAAAAATTTCTAGTTGTTATTTTCAATTCCCAATGAGCACACTGGTTACATTTCCTTTTTTAAATTCATGTGCAGTGTAAAGCACAGATTCAGCAGTGTGATTTTCATTAAACCCACATCACATGTGTAAAATTCCTGTGGTTTCAGCTGATGGAGACAGTCTCTAACTGCCTGACAGAGCAGTGAGAGCAATTTGGTTAGTCTTGTAGATTTTTAGGAGCAGCACAAAAGACATGGACGTCTCCTAAGGAATTTTCAACTTATTTAGTTATCTGGGGAGGACAAGCCCACAAAAGGGAGCCAAAGTTTTCAGTCTACCCAGGAAGGCTGGGCTCAGCTCTGGCATCACAGGCACTTGCTGAGGACACTTTCTCTTCCATGCACTGCAAAACCATGGGAGAAGTGCTGGTCTCCAAATGTTCTTCAGTGATAAAATGCCAGATTGACCCAGTCTGTGATGGCTCCTTGGCAGGGTTACTGGTTACCAGTAACCAGCTACCAGTTGGCTCACGGCCAGGAGCCCCTCTGCCCCATGCCACATATCGAGCTCCATTCTGCTGATGAGGAAAACATCCTGTTTTGTTTCCAAGTACAAGGCTTCTGGATTTGTAGTTCCCATACAAGTCAAGCACCTTTTATGAAGTGAGCTTCTATTTCTGGGATACAGGATCAGGCACTGTATTGCTAACGTAGTTTATATTGTTGTATTTAAACAAAACTAAAGTATTAACATCTAAAAATTGGCTGCTGCTCTGTGTTTTATGATGTTTCTTACTTTGCATTTCTGTATTGACGACAGGTCCCCATGCTGTGAGCTGCTATGGGAGGGGCTGGGCTTTAGGAAAGTTCTGATCCAGACTCTGACCATAACTGGGACTTCTCCATCCCCATATGCAGGGGATGAAGGGAAATCCCTTCTGAAAACTTTGATTCCTTGTTCTTCCAGAACAAATGGCAGATTTGGCAGATGCTGAATTGCTTGTACTGAAAAATGCCCAGAACTATTTGGATATTTCTATTCAGCGCAAAATTTATTGTTACTTTATTGTATTTCCAAAGTCCCATTTTTGCCATATTGGAGAGTAGAAGTTCAGAAAAGGGGCTTCTGCACTTGGGAGGAATGCTTTGCTTTGGGAATTGAAAGCTGAAGGGTTACATGTGTTGCTTTTTCTCCCCATCAGTCTGTAGTATACTGCCACGGAGGGCGAATTGGCTTCTTCCAAGGAGATATTCGCCTCCTGTCTGATGACATGAAGGCACTGCGGCCAACCATCTTCCCCGTTGTGCCACGGCTGCTGAACAGAATGTATGACAAGGTGAGCTGGATTTTGATTTTACTCTTTTTGGAGCAATGCAGTTTATGTCCCTTTACTGCTCATGTGGAAGAATTCCCTTAGTCATGGAGATTTCTCAAGCAGATGACACTTATTTCTGCCTTGCTGCAGACACATTCTCACCCTGTGTAATGGATACAGCTCCTTCAGTGTGTAAGTCTGTATTGTGACTTACACAGACTCCAGACACAGCTATCATGTGTGAATATGAAATTCCCTCTGTATTAGCCTTCTACCCTGTCCTCTCTAAGCTTACCAGTGACATTTCTAGAGATATGGGATTTTTTTCATCATAGAAACATCAGTCAAACCTAGCTGCACAAGGACTTTTTGTGCCCTTCAACCAGATTTGAAACTCAAATCTCTTGTTCTGGTGGCAACAACAGCTGGAAATCTGAAATTTCAAATAGCCTTTGAGGATTTAGGCAGTGTAAATGTGACAGTGGCTTTTGAATTTAGAAATCTTTAAAACTAAGGTAAAGGTATTGCAAGGTATTTAAGACCGGCACGTCTAGTCATCATGTTAAATCTGTTTGACCAGCTGGGAATATTTATTCCTCAGAAGACTTATCTGCTAAAGACAAGCTTAAGCACAAGCTACTGATTTAATTTTTCCCAAAGGTCAGGGCTTCTGTGCTTTATTACGGGGACTGGCACTGGGGGTTTCTCATTTGTTGAGGTGGAGTTTGTGCTGGTGCTGATTAAACTCAGGTAAATGCAGCCCCCATCACCACATCAGCCACCACTGATACCTGTTCATGTTGCTCATTCCCTGTTGCTCAGGTTGCATGAACTTCACTGAACCCTATCACTGAGCCCAGAAATTATATAGTAAGAGCAGCCCTGTTAATCTAGTCAAAGCCTGCACCACCATCCTGTCTTTTCCCCCCAAAGGAACCACCTGTGCCATAGGGAATGGAACGAAACACATCATTCCTTTTTCCCCCAATGTAGCCTTGTTTACCTGTAATGCAAATGTAACTGTACCCACCTGGCTGTGTGGGTGTCATGGGGAGAACAGGTGTCGATGTGCTCTCTCTTTTCTGTGACACCTGGTCTGCCATGCCCTGCTCCCTCAGATCTTCAGCCAGGCTGACACATCCCTCAAGCGCTGGATCCTGGAATTTGCGGCGAGACGGAAAAAGGCTGAAGTTCGAAACGGCATCATTAGAAATGACAGTTTGTGGGATAAACTTTTCTTTAATAAAATACAGGTAAGTCATTCAAGAAGTGAGTCTGAAGTCAAAGAACTCTTGTTTCTTCTAGCAATGACTGCTTTTCTAATGAGGGAGTTTCAGACAGTAGGAAAAATTTCTTCATGGATAGGGCTATTCTTCATGTCAAGCATTGGGAACAAGGCTGCCAAGGGCAGTGATGGAGTTACCACCCCTAAAAGTGTTAAAAAAGGGTGTAGATGTGGCACTTGAGGACATGGTTTAGTGGTGAAGATGGTGCTGGTGCTGGGTTGATGGTGGGACTTGATGATCTTAGAGGTCTTTTCCAGCCTTAACAATTCTATGGTTCTATGATTACTTAAAGACGGTGTAGTCCACTTGCCTGATGATGAACTGTGGGCAATCATTACTCACTAGTGAACAACAGACTGGAAAATGGAATAGAAAAAGGGAACTGAGCACAGTTGGTTGCTCCGTGAAGTTTTGCTATATTTATTTTTGATTTTTTGTGTTTAAACACCGTGAACAATGTCAAAATTTCAATTCTCTCAGAGATAACTTTCCAGAGGGAAATGGAGAAACACAAGCCAGGCTAAGATGACATTTGCCACATCCCCTTCCAGCAGGACCAAGAAATCACTAACTTATGGAATAGTGCCAAAAATATTTTGCAGCCCTCAGATAGAAACTGTACCCCTGCAGGGGCAGAAAGGTTATCTAGGGATGAAATTCAGGAAGGTCGTCATGAAAAGGAGTCACTGATCAAAGAGATGCTGCTCCAAAGTTTTCTGAAAAATCTCAACAAATAGGATTGGATTTAGGGTGGGTTTCAATTGGGCATATTCAAACCTGCTTTTCCTCCTAGAAAAAGAATAAGGTTGTAAAGAAAAATGCACATATGAATCATGGTTTAGCAACCATGAAGAAAGAAATCAGAATGCCCTTCTGTTTCTCACACATCTCATTTAAAAAAGAGATTAAATTGGCTTTAAACCAGTTTTTTTTTGGCTCTATACTACTCCAGGAGGCTCTAATTACTTCATTTTTTTAATCGGATGACTTATCTGGAGACATGCCACTTTATTTTTAACTGAAGAAACTGACTGTACTTGTGGTCTGTGGATTAGTTGTCCTCAGTGTGCAAAGATAGCAGAGTTCACCCAGCCGGGAGCGAGGCAGGCTGCATATTGATGCAAGGGCTGGCGAGACGGGCAGACTCAGTCAGCAGTTGTTTTCTTTTCTGCTGGCTTTTCTTTTTTACTTCTAGAATAAAGAAAAGGAAATGAAGGGGAGGAGAAAGAAGTAAAATGGGACACAGGAATTGATGTAATACCCTCCAGAAATATTTGAAGGTCATCTGCCTTAAAAAAGGGACAACATTATTTTAGAGGGCTTGGGAAGCAATTCATTAAAACTGACGAGGTGTAAATAAGCAGAGAAGACTGGATGGGGAAGAGTCTGTTTTCCCAGCAGTTCCCAGAGCCAGGTCCAGCAGTCGCAGGAGCCCAGGCTGAGCAGCTCGTCCTGCCAGGGACATGGGCACTCCTGTCTCTGTACACTGAATGTGGTTTTATCCCTCAGGAAAGCTTCAGAGCTAGTTCATATTTCCACATGGCCACATCACAGAACCACAGCATGGTTGGGTTTGAAGTCTCCTTGAAGATCATCTAATTCTGACCCCATGCCATGGGCAGGAAATCCTGCACATCTATCCTAGAGAGAGCATTTTGTGCAAGCTCATAGTTTTGCCATCTGCAGTAGCTTCTGATGCTTTCTTTTGTTTCCTCCTGCTACCAAACAGGCAAGTCTTGGGGGCTGTGTCCGCATGATAGTGACAGGCGCTGCCCCTGCGTCCCCAGCTGTCCTGGGCTTCCTCCGCGCGGCCCTCGGATGCCAGGTGGGTTTGTCTGGCTGTTCAGGGATCTTCATCCACTGCTAGCAAGACAACACGTGGTATTTAAGAAAGGAGATGGGTTAGGCCCTCAGAACTGCATTTAGGACAGCTGTACCAGGATGGATCAAACCGCAGGGCTTGGGGCAGCCACGAAGTTCTGGTACACCCAGAGCTCAGTGGGGTGGGAACAGCCCTGGGATGGCAGTAACAGGCAAGAGATGTTTTCACTCTGGGCATCTCCCAGAAAAACCCCACAGGCTCATCCCACCCACCCCTCAGCACCAAACTGAGTATGTGAAATTAAATGTGTTTGTGCAAGCGCTGGGAACTTCAGTACACGAGTTTTATTCTATATATAAATGGAGAGGGCTAATCATCAGATGTCAGCCTAACCCACTTGAGATGTCCACTGCATTATTTCTCTGTGATAGGAAGCCCAGAGCAACTGAAAAGTCTCATTTGAGAGCCTAAAATTAGTCAGGAAAAAAATCAGGGTGGATTTTCACAATGTCCCACAAAAATACCTTTTTTCCCCACTAATAAGTTCCTCTCATATTGTAGCATATGTCCTGACTCAAAGGCTAAGTGCTCAATTCATCATCTCCCTATTTTCAATGATACAGAGCCATGGTCTTCCCTAGTTGAGTAAATGGAATTTTGTACACAGTAGAAGCCAGGAACAGTGTCCCTGTGGCAAATGGGCACTCACACATTGCAGCTGCAGGCTCAGCTCACAGGACTGTGCAACACAGGGGAATGCTTGGGATTTCAGTTTGAAATAGCGAAATCTTTTATGATCTTTTAAAGATACCTGTCTCTCTGTCAGGTTTATGAAGGCTATGGCCAAACAGAATGCACAGCTGGATGCACCTTTACAACTCCAGGTGACTGGACATCAGGTAATTATTCTCTTCCACCATTTGAAGAAATAAAAGAAATGCACATTCCTTTAGGAAATTATGGACTGTAACATCAAGGCCAGGTTGGATGGGGCTTGGAGAAACCTGATCTAGTGAAAGATGTTCCTGCCCATGGCAGGGGGTTGGAATGAGATGTTTTAAAAAGTTTTAAGGTCCCTTCCAGCACAAAGCACTCTATGCTATTCCAGAATAGGTTTTATATCCAAAGAGGAGGTGTTGATATTTAGTTTTAATAGTGCAAAACCTTAATTAAGGAAATTATTTCTGCGCACAGACACAGCTCCTGCAAGAACATCCAGTGTATCTACAACTATGCAAGTGACTAATGATAAAATGCTAATTATTGTTTATAGGAGAGATGACAAGTGACTTGATAACTTTGATTTCCAGGTCATGTAGGAGCCCCTTTGCCTTGTAACTTAATCAGATTGAAGGATGTGGAAGAACTGAATTATTTTGCTTCCAAAGGAGAAGGAGAGGTAGCAAATCACATTTTTATATCAAATTCTCACTAGTTAACACTGTATGAAGTAGTTTATAGAAGCATTTTACCTTTGTAGCATGCAGGGTTGCTGATGTGTTACATCGTGCAATCAGGAAAGGAAAATGGAAATTTAACCATAGAGCAGCAAAAAATTAATGAAAAAGGAGCTGTGGCAGTACTTCCAGCCTGATTCCTTGAACTGCTAAGACTGAGTTAATTAGTTCAGCTAAGAAGAGCTAGGTTGCTATGATTTCTACATCGCTGTGATTTCTGTACTTATTTAAAATTTAAACTTATTGAAATAACTTTGTTATTTTTAACTGCAAATGGAATGCAAATCAACTTCAAACAAATCAGTCTTGCAAAGCATACTTCATATTTCCATTAGCTTGAAAAAAATCCATAGATAGTTTAATGACACAATCTATTTTAGTGTAATGGAGCACAGTCAGTAAAATATTCCAAATTTTGTGAGTTACTACTTAACTTGTATTTATAGCAGAATAAGAAAATAATTCATCATCACCCCTGATTGTTTTGCAGATCTGTGTGAAAGGACCCAATGTGTTTAAAGGTTACTTGAAAGATGAAGAGAGGACAGCTGAGGCGCTGGACCAGGAGGGCTGGCTTCACACAGGAGACATTGGAAAATGGTTACCTGTGCGTACTGGACACACACAGAGTTCTTATGGCAATTGTACTATCTCGTGTAAATTTTCAAGGACTGAACTTAGGTCTCCAAGCAGGTCTATCTTTACAAAGGATTAAGTTTATATTTGGCAGAATAAGCTTGATGTCAGTGAAGCATTTGAAGCCACAACAGGCAATTGAAAGCTCTCTTAAAGACGGACTGCTTGCTGAGTTTCTGTGGTTAAATAACTCCTCTGGGAATTCTCATTTCTTTCTCCTAACAGAATGGGACCCTTAAAATTATTGATCGGAAAAAGCATATATTTAAACTTGCTCAGGGAGAATACATTGCACCAGAGAAGATAGAGAATATCTACATCCGCAGTGACCCTGTTGCTCAGATCTATGTCCATGGAGACAGCCTGCAGGTACGTACAGCTTTCAGAAAATCTTACTTCACTCTTAGTAGTTAGAAGACAGAGAGCTGGGCATGAACGAAGGGAAAATGTGAGTGGATCACACCACGTTGTCTCCCTCCTGCTTTGGAGCTGGCTGACAGCCAGGCAGGAACTGAGCTGCTGGTGTGGCCCTGAGCAGCTTAGAGAATGCTGTGGCCAAAGATCAAGCTTCTAAGTTGGCTTTCATGTCACTCTTTGGGTCTCCAATGCTGTCCTTTGCCACCATGCCTACGGTAAGTGAGGCAAAGGCAAAGCCACTGCTGCCCTTGACACTGCCTGCCCATTCTGACCAATCTTGTTGTGTTAATTTGCACATTTATACACACACCTACAGCTTTGGAAACCATGGCAATTCATCCTCTGCAGTCAAGGCTCACAAGCATGATCCTTCCCTTGGCATCAGAGTTTGCCTGGGACTTGCAGGGCCACGTGAGTTATTAATGTCCAGGAGCAGCACAAACCCCACTGAGGGTATTAAAACTGCTGGTAAATGCACAGTCACAGATAACCTTTTATCTGAGAAAAAGACACAGACATCAGAATGTACTCCATGACGATGTGTTAGCAAATTATTGACATAATCAAACAAGAAGTGGCAAACATGCGAAATGTTTGAGCTGACTTGTGTATTCACTTCAGTGTAGAGCCCGGAATGTGGTTCAGCTTTCGCCTGCAACTCTCCTTCTCCTTTACCTACAGGCCTTCCTGGTGGGAATTGTGGTGCCTGATTCTGAAGTTATGCCAGGTTGGGCAAAGAAAAGAGGGTTTGAAGGAACGTATGCAGAACTCTGTAAAAATAAGGTTTGTATCTGCAGTACAGACTTTTTTTTTTTTGCTGTAGCATTATGTGCACAATACTCCATCTAGGAGTGACAATTTCAGTGACAAGAATTATTTCCTCACTGAACATTCAGCAGGGTTGACCTGGATGCAGTGGTATGTGTTGACTGATGGTACCAACCTCTGCCAGCTCTGGTGTGGGGGGCCCAAGAGACTGTCTTGTAGAGAACAACAGTACAGCAGGAGGAGAGGTTGTGTCTGCTTGGATTTCTTAAATAAGACAATTAAATAAGACTTATCGCTGGTCTTCTATGTGGTGACCAGCAACAGGACCAGAGGGAAGCGCCTGAAGTTGTGTCAGAGGAGGTTTAGGTTGGATGTTAGGAAAAGGTTTTTCCCAGAGAGGGTGGCTGGGTGCTGGAACAGGCTTCCAAGGGGACTGTTCACACCATCAAGTCTGACAGAGCTCAAGGAGCATTTGGATAACACTCTCAGGCACATGGTATGACTCTTGGGGCTGTTCTGTGCAGGGCTGGGAGTTGGATTCCATGGTCCTTGTGGGTCCCTTCCAGCTCAGGATATTCTATGATTCTGTAAAAAGGACCTCAGTCTTAAACACATGCTCTCTAATACTGAGGAATTGCACTGGATCACATCAGTAAATCCTGATGCCACTGAACCATTCCACTGGTGTCTGTGGGCAGTGATTCTGCATTGAAGTCTGGCAGATGGCTGAAGGACTGTAAATTTAACAGCTATGTCACATAGCTGGTCTGAAAATAGAACCTTACTTTTCATACCAAGGAGACACTTAACATCACCACACATAAGTGCAATGTTTATACATTACAATAGAATTTTGCTAATTACATATTAACTGTTAGTAAGGCACTTGACCTTTACTCAGAAACACTTGTTTTGGTGAACAGTGAGCATTAATTAATTGCATGTAAGGTTGACTATGGTAGCTCATGAGGAATTTCTGTGTTTTAATGCAGGAACTGCAGCAAGCGATAATGGAAGACATGGTACGGTTAGGGAAGGAGAGTGGGCTTCACTCCTTTGAGCAGGTAAAACGAAACACATCATTCAGTCTGGTCAGACAGGCAATTTGTCTCTGTATAGAAGAGGGATTTGTCAGCATTTATGACGTTACTACAAATCTTTGTTGCAGCTGTACACAATGTTTGCGGAAAGAGCTTTATTGCTGGCAAGTTGTATCTATTCCTTTAGAGAAATGTATTTGCTGTGATTCTGCTTCCCACCCATGTTTGAAATTTGAATTAAATTTAGTGAAAGTTATGGGTGCAGAGGTCAAAATCTAAATTGGGGACATGGATAATCTCCAGACTGACAACCAGAGGTCAAGATAAACACCTGTAGGAGTCTGACTTTTCTGCAGCTGAAAGCTCTGTTAGAAATTGGGTCACTAATTACTACTCTTATACATGACCTTGAAATGCTACTGGTTTCTTTATTTTCAGTCTGGGCACTAGTTCTTTTCCTGCTTGTGTAAATATTTCTGCAATAGAGCTACAAACACTTCAGAAGGGGAGAGCTGAAATCAACCATGTATTACAGAGTATTAAAAACACAGAAAAATTATTCACCCCATTTTAAAATGTCAAATACTTATTTCTGTTTTAAAAAATTAACATCTTAATCCTTGCATATAATTAGCAATTATATTTGCTTTTTTGCCTTTGTTTAGACTGTTTCTGGGTGATAATTCTAATGAGTAATTCACCATATTGGAGTGGAGCAGAAGCATCATTAAACATAACCCTGTTATTCTTAATTTCTCAATTACCTATGCAAATGAAATTATTGCAAAAATAAATTTTTTTTAAAATAATTCAGTATGAAGCATAGTTTTTATGCACATAATTGTCTGTACCAATAAGTTTTGTTTGCCTCTGCCATGGTCTTCACAGTATGAAATATCCTCAAGTAATCGATTCCACCAGAAGTTTTCAATTAATAAAGTATAAAGTAGCGAGGAAAGCCTTGTGATCTTTCTAAAAATTGGAATAAAATAATAATAGAATAGAATAAAAAATAAATGATACCATTTTCAAAATTAAAGGGCTTCAAAACTTCATCTCTGTTGCAATATGTATTCTTAAAACCAAACTTTGAGCCAGATACTGTGGCTAATGTTCGCATGGGATGGGATCCCCTGTTTGTGGGGATACTCTTCATCATCCCCATCCTTGTCTGCAACTTGGATCTCTGTCTTGGGAATGACAAGTGTGATTTCTATAACCATCAGCTTCCAGGATCTGAAAGCTAGTGCAGCAAATGGGGGAGCATTAATAGCATGAACACTGATTTATGAAGGATTGCATGGGAGCAGCACCTGGAATCACGATGCTTGCAGGGAAAGATGAATCACATATCTAAGGAATAGAAAATGGATTTGCAGCCTGTATCGCTGCAACTCCCAGCCAAACAAAGCAGTCTGGCTTGGGGAATCACAAAAGCAGCAGATGGCTGGGGAATTTTGTCCTAAATCAGTGGACTCTGACCAGTCAGGCAGCAGTTTTCTGCTTTCTCCCACACCAGCATGGGAAGGAAAAGCTCACTCCCATCTGTGCTGCCAGGCTCCCCACTGTGCTCAGAGCCACTGCCTCAAACAAGGGCAGCCTTGTGAAATGCCATTTGCACAGGCTAAAAGATTTGTATCACTTTAATTAGCTAAAGATGACCATCATGTACACACTTTGTGCCTGCAAAGCTTCACGATAATTTTGCAAGACTGAATCAGTGATGTTTACTTTTGCAGTGGGGTTAAGTTGAGGTTTCCTAGCACAACTCCCTGCCATTGCTCTCTCCCCCACTGCCTTTCAGCTGTGTGAAACTGTAGTGATGATATCACACTGTCCCTTGTGTGCTGCCTCACTGTGCTCTGGCTTTGCTTTCATACAAGAAAAGAAATTTATGTGCTCATTCTCTTGGAGAGCTCCCTTCTGTGGGCAGGGGACGGAAATCCTGGGGACTCAGCAGAAGAGTGCCCTGGACTTGAGGCACCACCAGAGGGAAGCACAGCAAGAAAGTTAATGTTTATTCAGTGTGATGTCTGTAACCTTTGCTATAAATATATTCCTCTTTTATTTTAGGTCAAAGCCATTTATATTCACTCTGATATGTTCTCGGTGCAAAACGGTTTGTTGACACCAACATTAAAGGCTAAGAGACCAGAACTGAGAGATTACTTCAAAAAACAAATAGAAGAGCTATATTCAAGCATCTCCATGTGAAATCACGGGAAGAGTCTTCTGAGTAATGGACTTCATAGCAATATTAGAATAATACTCAAAAACTACAGAGCCAGAACAACACTGCTGAAATGGATAAGCATCTGAATCTTACATTTGAGCCTTTTATTTTTCTAGGATTTCATCACTAACCATATTTTCCCTTCTTTTTGCCATCAGGTGTGATACAATTTCTTTTTTACTCTAGCTACACAGTAAGGCACTACTAAAAGTTATGCTAAATTGCCACAAAATATGCAGAAATGTCAATCTATGACCAAGTAAATTATGGAAGCATATCTTATAAATAACTACAAGCATTTCTAATTAAAATAGGGAAAATTTCAGGTATATCTATTGATATTTGATTGTATATAACCTAATATATTAGAAACTAAAATAATACGTAATTCAGTAATGTGGTCTACCTCAGATAATCAGTGATTGATGGTGAAAGTAAAAGTCTATTTTCTCTGATTTGGAACTTCAAGCTGGATATTGGTTTATATAGTAAGTGATAGTTTTTATATTTTTCAGGACATAAATGACATTGATTTGATTTAATCATTGATGACTTAACAACCAGAACAGAAATAGGAAGGAATTTCCCACTATTTGTACTTGATAAACCTATCAGTGTATTACATCTAATGGATTAATGTTACCTTGAAATAACAAGAACAGGGTAGGAAGCAATAGCACGGAATTCCCTCTGTTTCCTTTTCATCCAAACACAGTTTATCCATGGTATGCAGATGGTGCATTAGGGCTCCTTCAGTCCAGTGCACTCGTGGACATCTGAACTGCTCAAACGGCGAAGGCAAAAGCATCACTGGCTCTGTGGTGGCTTTAGGTGGGAGTTCAGGATAATCCATATGCTCCCAATCCCTAATTTATTACTTCACATGCTGCTAATACTGCGTAGTCCAGCTGGACTAACTCCCTTTAAGAAACAGCGCTAAAGAAATGGAGCACAAAGAATAAGCTGTGATTCTGGATGGGGCTTAGCAAAATGAAAGGGTTTGGGAAAAGGCCAGCCTGAGATGCAGCAGTGGAGGGCATCTTCTGTCTGGCTGTGGAAGGAGAAGGAATACTGCCCCAAAAGACCCATGGGGATGGGCTAAAGGCTGTGTTAGCCATCGCTGTGCAAGGTGTCACCGTATGGCAGAGCAGCGGATGTGGAGGCAGAAAGGACTGTTATGGGAACGTCTTTATGGCCAGACATCTGGAAGCGTCAAGTCCCATTGGCATCACTTCCAATGGCCTCTCTGGAATAACCAGCAAGTTGTCTGGATAAAACTTTAGATTCCTGTGGTCATCAGAAAGGGCAGAAGTCTCACAAGGAGTAGGAACAGACTCTAGAACTCTCTCTTGGTACAAAGCACGGTACAAGGCAAAGAGAAAACTGTCATGTCAAGTTGCTTGAATACTTGGACTGTTGATGGCTTCTTTCTGCTAAACAGGGTCTTAAATATCTGTGTATTTTACTAGCTGATGTTTGTTGCACCAGTACATGCTAGCATGGAGCTGTGCCTGCTAGATCTTTGCTAGGACAGTGGAAGCACACTTATTTTCTCTCTTATAGTGGAATCCACTGTAGACTTCTGAAGCTAAAAGTTTAAATTTTTAGTCTAAACAGTATCTTATTTTTCTCTCTGAAGTTCTGTTGCATGCTTCCAAACGAAATAAATCAAATTAATAAGTTAGTGTTTTACGAAGACTGATTTATTGCAGTGATTTCAGAATAAAATGATACATAGGAAACCGTATCAGTAACATGACTCAAAGAATGTGACAATTTGATTTATCAAATGTGCGTTTGTCTGAATCCCTTTATGCATCTGATTCCTCATTTGATTTCAGTGCAGTGACTCATATCAGTCCAAAGCAAGTAAAGAAATATCTGAGATCTGATGGGATCATCATTTTTCACCAACGTATGCAGCAATAACGTCCCTGGGGAATTTGCGTGCGCCACGTCAGTGGAGGATAGGGATTACTGCATAAAATCTGGCTCTTTAGGTCAAGTCATAAAGGATTTTTATCTCAGTGGAGTTTAGTTCATATCCTTTTTGTATCAGCCAAAAGACAATCATTACATACACAACCTTCAAAGCAATGGATAATTAAATTCAGTACAATTTCCTGTCTGTTTTAACGCAACAGTTTTAAAATAAAAACCCCCAAACTCTAGTCATCTAAGAAAGTAGAGAAAAGCTATTTTTCACTGATCACTGTTTTTTTTTTGCCATTTGAATTTAATTTACTTTTCTCCTAAGATGATTTGAGGCTTTTTGAGACAACTAAACTCTATATAAGTACAGAAGATCCCAATATGAGTTTATTTACACCTTAGATGGGTGTTATTTTTACATATATGATGTTGCATAATATATTCTTCTTTTGGTATTTGATGGAAAATGTCAGATGCACTAGAGCCAAATACACGAACACCAAAAGAATAAGAAAGAAAAAATGCAGACGTGGCCACATTTGGATGATGCAAAATCTGAGTTGGTTTTCGTCAACCAAAAGTGTGAATGCTTTCAGAACTTGTGAAAAATTGTATAAATAAACTAAAATATCCCTTTTATACTTGTATAATCAGATTTTCCTGTGCAGGTCACTCTCTTACCACAATCATAACGATGTAAGAGATTAACACTTGAAAAAGAGACATGCGTAAGGCATGAGCTAGGCTCAATCCTGCTTCTTGTCAAATTCCAGGAATATTTATTTTGTATTGAGCTTTCTTAAACTGAAACACTTCTTTTGACCACCAAGGAAAAATCCCCAGGGCTGTCCAATAACCAGTTGTTTGGTGGTTTTTTTTTTTTTTTACCTTAAGACAACTAATTACAAAATTAGTTTCTATTATTCATCTCAAAGAGTGGCGACTCTTTTTGCAATCAGTTTTACAGTTGCAGTACTGCATTCTTGGTTCTTCCTGGGCCTGGTGCTGTGCCTGTGGAATCACTGGAAGGCTGTCTTAAAAAACCACAATAAAATACATTTTTCAGGAAGAGGCTTTTGCTTAATTATATATTTTGTATGTTCTTTGCTTGGTATATTGCACAGAGAAAAATCTGTTCTGCCAAAATGCACAAAGTGTGAGCAGAAACCAGAGCAGTCTTTAACCCCATGTGGGCAGGAAATACATGGAATAATTCTGTCATGAAAGGCACACTTGCAAGTTATAATGCTTGATGCACATCAGGTGAGACAGAGACGATGAGTTTTTATTGATAAAGTACCATTTTGCAATCTGCCCTCACTGTTAGTCAGTATCTATCAGCAACAGTAAAGTCCAGTCTTATTTTTGCCATGAATATAAAATTCTCATGTGTAACAAAATAATCTGACCTTAACCTCTGGAATGAAAAAATTAACTTAGATTTTTTTTTTTTTTAGTTTTACATGTGTTAAAAGCACAAACTGCTGATCTATATGTAAATAAATGCTACAAGATGAATGTAAAATGGGAAAGAATATACTATTTTTGCATGGTAATAGGTTACTTAAAGACCTCTTGATGCCTTAGAAAAAAAGTTGAAAAAGCATTTTATTTAGAGGCAATTCTATTGGCCTACCTTTTGTATCTTTAGTTCACTTTGGTTTTCTCTGGGGGAAAAAAATCAGAATTAAATCATTGCTTCTTCTTGGAATTGATGTTCTTCAGTATTTTACACATTTGGTGGTTTCTATACCACCTTTGCACCTGTGAAACAATGAAGCTTTTCAGAGATGAAATCTGGATGCCTGTAGCCCAGAAGTGAAAAAGTTTTAGAATCCCTTAAATTCTTCCAAAGAAAAATGTTTTCTGAGGCATCTGGAGTCCCTTTAAGTCCTTCATTTCAGCTTTTTGTTATGTATTTTAGCAAAGTAAAAGCAGCCAACAAATGAGGCATTTTGGTAAGTGTTGACTATTGTATTTTCAATGAAAGTGAAGGGGGGTAAAAGTTAACATATACATTTGTGTAAAAAAAAATCCTAACTGTTATTAAAATTTTTTCAGTTTTGGTATATTAGCATGTATATCAAAGAGTCATCTATGGAAACTTTTGTAAAGAACTAAATTTTCACCTTTCTCAAAACTGCTCATAAGATTTTCTCGTGGACTGACATACAATAAAAGCTCTTTTATAAAATCTGTTGTTACTCCAGCACTTTGTCGTCACCATTGATATGAAGTAATTCAGAATGTGTACCTGAACTAAATGTGTTGTAAAAATAAGAAATTATGTAAAATAAAATAACGACCAAAAGCATACTGGGACATGAGGTTGATTTTAGCAATCTCCTACAAAAACAAATTGTTGCAAAACTCTCTAAAGATGCAGCAGTCTTTCTGTAATGGTTTCATTTTTTAAAAATTTTAAATCAATAATAATATAACCAAATGTATATGCTTGTTTAATATGAATTGCAATTGGGAATGCATAGTATTTTTTCAGATTGTGTCTAAACCAATAAAGTTTCAAAGCATTTGGGCTCTATTCCGGTTTTTCTGCGCACTTGTATCTCCCTTCACTTGGAAATCCAGAAACGCCTGGAAGTGCCCAAAGGCAGGCTGGATGGGGCTTGGAACAACCTGGTGTAGCAGAAGGGTCCTGCCCACGGCAGGGGGCTGGAACAGCATTATATTTGCGGTCACTTCAACCCAAATCATTCCAACGAGATTCCTCTTCTCTACAAACTGAGGCTGAAACACGGGGTCGGATCACTACAGGGATTGTCCCACACGCACGATTTATTTACTGCACGTTCACACGGCAGTTTTTCCCGGTGNGGGCCGGCGTCTCCCAGATGTGTCGGCGGCGCCTGTTCGGGAGTGCGGGGCCTCGCGGGCCCGAGCCCGCCTGTAAGCGCCTCTCCCGGGCGGCGGCGGGGCTTGGGGTGCAGGAGGCTGGGCCGGTACCGGCGGGGAGGGGGGGGGGGAAGAGGANAGAGGACCCTGTGCTGTGCTTTGTCCGGTGTGTTCTCCTGCGTAAAGATGGTAATCCGGCCAAGATTTTTACCAATGTCGTCCTCGGTGTCCCCTCAAAGGTCTGTGGCTCACGCGTGAGCCCAGCGGGTCCTGTGTGGGGCTGGGAAGTGGTTTAATAGATGTCCATGTCCCTCACCGCTTGGAGAACGCAGACTGCTGTTCTGGAAACAGGAGTGTTCTATTTTAGCTGCTAGGTAGCAGTAGAAAGGATTTTTCCTTCTGTAAAGTGCCTCTCCTCCATTTAAGTTGAGTAAGAAGGGAGCATTGAGAAATGGCAAGACAAAAGCCTTGCTTACCTTTGAGAGAATATTTTAAGAATTGCTTTAGGTCATTACTCAAAAGGAGCTGCCTCGTTGAACGCAGTGCAGCAGATACCAAGCTAAGCAATTGAGACCTGTTAAGAAAAAAATGCAGTCCAAGGAAAGGGATGGGAATCAAGTGAAGGCTGACAGAGTACAGGGAAGACCAGCGTGGGGTGTCTTGATCTTGGGCTGATCTTGGTAATTTAAAAGTAAAGCTTTGCTGTGAGAGGGTACAGCAAACATTTGTTATTGCCTTGCTCCTGCTCTGCTAGCTCCTGCTCTTCTACATATTTAGTGTTCCTGTGCACAGGACTGGGTGCAAGCAGCCACTTGGAGGTCTTCCATATGTTTGACAAAAAGGAAAGAAAAGGATGAGTCCTGTCCATACATCATCCTGTTCTGAATTCCCGGGAAGCTTCAGCCGAAGGGCTCTGGGTGGCCCTGGGAAATGCAGTGACTCAGACCCAGGTTTTAGTCTGGGGAGGGATGCTCCTTTGCGGTCATAAAAGTGTTACTCTAGAAAGTTTGACTGTTTCAAGCTCTTGGATAATGAAAGCAAAGCACAAAGCTAAATGACTCACAAAATTAGTTTTAGGATAAAAAAATATGTCTCTGAAATTTGCTGTTACTGATGAATTGTGTCATTAATGCCATTTGGAATTACATACAGTGAGGACCAGTTTATGTAGAAATCCTTGATACTCCTAATAAACTCCATTTAAAGTTGATTTGTACTCAGACTACTTTGAATCGAGGTAAACGTTGCTTCCAAGGTGGTGGGGTTTTTTTCCTTTTAATCAATAGGTTTCTAAAACGTGAGAAGTATTACTTTAAGTCTGCTTTTTGTTTTGTCTTGATATACTGCTGAAAAAAGCAAATTCAGATTTTACATTGTGAGAATAGGGTCAAGTAGTGTTATGAGTCTAGAAGGTGGGAACTGCTAAATTAGAAATAATAATCTAAATTCTAATGTTGAAATTATCATTACTGAACTAAATATTTATTCTCTAGGCCTGAAGAAAAAGTTCAGTGGGAAAAACCTACCAAAGATTAAAGAAAATGTTGAATGTACTGAAGAGAGCTCTTCATGCAACCAAAGGTCAGCTAGAACTCATTCAAACACACCATTGTTAAGACTTGCTAGTAAATTATATTGTTTTGTCTTGTGAGATAACTCTTGGAGTGATGCAGTTTGAATTATCAGTGCACTGATATTTGTCAAATTATTTATTGACATCCCTTAAAGACATTTTGGAGTTGTTGCTTTTGTCTAAAACAGTGTAGCTCTGGTTGAACTTGGTTCTGTTCTTCAACTGCAGCAATCAAGTGACTGTCAGAGAAACAACAGACTTCAAGGTAAAAGAAGAGGAACCAGAAGAAAGCAGTGTATCTCTGAAGGTGAGAATGCTGTCTTGCTTTTTATCTACTAGAGATGGAGAATAAATCAGAGAAATGTGACACATTAAATTCTTTTTCTATTCAGGTAAAATTTCCTATGAGTTATGTCTGTGTGAGCCCAGATGTTTTTCAGGCTGAACTTGGTCCTGTATTTTGGATTACATTTTCTGTGTCCTTGGCCAGAATAAAAGCTGTTGGAGCTACTGGTAGCATGAGAAAACATCAATACTAATTATACTGGATGAGGCAAGGCTGTAGGAATTGTGTTGTGTGGAAGAGATCTCAGTAGATTGTGATTCCAGAGAATTGTTCACTTCTAGGTCAGGCACAGACCTTTGACACGTCACTGATGCTCTTGTGTTACGAAAACTGGAACAAAATGATTAGAGATGATGGTGCAGAAGTGTTACAGGATAGTTAATACTGCAATGGCAAGAGAATAGTGAACCAGGTGTGTTTGAACTGAAATCTGCTGCAGCAAAGGGCACAGATGATACTGGTATAAAACTATTTTTCTTTAAAATGTTAGCACTTCTTTAGAGTCTACCAATTATTTACATTTTCTACAAAATGCCTAGTTTTGTAGAGTCTACTGCCTGCACATCACAGATGTTTGTATTTACAGAAATGGCGTAGGATTCTGAAAGTGACAACTGAGTGTCTGAAAAAAAAACCAAAATAAAATCAGTGAAGTTCATTATTCCACCTCTGTTGTGCCTAAGTTCAGTTAATGTCAGTGTGCCTTCAATGGCAGTCTCATCCAGCAAAGATTGCAGGATCAAATGATGGGATATTCGTCATGAATTTTAGAGCTGTAAATTTGCAGATTTGTTGATGTGCATGAAAAATCCTGCTACAAATTACTCTGTGAATAGCAGGCTTAAGTGGTGAAGTACTAGACAGTGAGTTTTCTCAGCATCTGCTAATGTAGGATGATATTTAGATGCCTTTCTTTGTCTACATTCAGTCTTCTCAGGTTTTTTGTATTGGTCTTTTAATTTAATAGGATTCCAAAATAATCAACTTCGAAAGTAAAGGAAGTTTGAAAAATGCTGAAGTGACTTCAAGTGAGTATAATGGCAATATGTTATATTATTAAATACATTTTATATCGATAATAAACTAAATGTAAAATTCATTATATCATTTTATTTCTGTAAAAGTACTGGTCTTGTGCTGTGCTGCTGTTGTACTGGTTCTGACTGTGTGATATTAGAAAGTGAAGGTTTTGATGCTACTGGCTGGACTTGCATGAATTGTTTGTAGGCAGCACAGACAGACCCACAGCACCTGAGACAGTCTTGAGCCCAGCCTGTTGGAAACCACATGATCGTGGTTTTGTCATTGGCAGAACCAGTTGTACATGAGTTCTTCAGTTTACTCAAACCTGCATTTCTAGAAGCTTGTGACCTATTTAAGAATTACCCTACTAGAGGCTATATTCCTCAGGTATGTCTTGTGAGCCTTGGGCAAAAAAAGGTATCTTCTCTTGGCTTGTGGTAGTGTATGGAAGTAAACAAAGGATGTCCTTTGTTTGCTTCTTTAACTGTATTATGACTCATTATAAAATGAGTTGACAATATTTAGCTCATTACAAGAATGAAACTCAGATAAGGAAAGCCTGATGGTTTCTACAAAATGATAGATTGTTTTTAGCAACATTTTTTGTCTTTTTCTCTAGGTACAGAAATTACTCTTCCTACAGGTGTTTCCACCTTTCTCATAGAGTGCTTAGATGAAGATTCAGCTGCAGATTTTAGCACTGCTAGTGACAGCCTGAAGACTTATTCATCCCCTGAAACATTCAGAGATGATGATTTGGGTGAGACTTTTGGGCGACTTTTTTTCAGTTTTATTTGATGCAGAAAATGTGGGGAGACTGTCTACAATAGAAAGACTAGTGGCCTCCCTTGGTGTGACTCACTAGGTCACATCTTTGCTATAAACCTGTACTTAACTGACTTTATAATATAATCTTGGGCTATGTACTTAACATGGAATCAGTGTGTCTGTCCTCTAATCTGGTGTGAATCAGGTCCTTGTATAATTTCAATCTTATTTTAAACCTAAAGTATTCACTGTTGATACAAGCTGTTTATTGGGAATGACCCACAAATGTGTGTTCAGCCAAATTCCTTCCAAACTTTTCTGCAGCTGTTTGAGCCAAGACAGTGCTTTAATTTTGCTTTCTAGTTCCTGTCCTACAAATTTGATTGCTTTCAGTTTGGTCAAAAACGTAGTAACTCAATGAATTTCAGCATAAGAAATCTGCTCTTATATTTTTCATGTCCAGAAAGATGCAATTTTTACTCTGTGGACCTTGGCAAGTACAAGAACTCTACTCTCCTGGACTCCAGCAAAGCAGTGACCATAGATAAGATACCACAGATCTCAAATCTTTCAGCAATATTAGGTAATTCTTTCCTACAACACTTCAGGATATATGCATAAACAAATTTCCTCCTCTGGTGTGAGGAATCTGTATAAAATATGTAATGATCATTTTATGTAGGTCTATCTGCATAATGGAGAGCAGCTCCCTGCTAGTGGTTTGTGATTGCTTGTAACGTTGTGCTTTATAAGTTAGTTTGCACTAAAAAATTGTCTGGTCTAAGCTGGCATAGCTTTTTCATTTAAAGTTTAGCTTTCATGTTTTGGGTTTTTTTTAGAACCTGTACCAGAGGATTTTCCAGACCGATGCATTAGAAGGTAATTGCTACAGCAGACTCTTTGATGCACATAAATGTTCAGACTCTTCTCTTTCGAGAGATACTTAAAAGAAAGGCCACTACAAATAAGCCTCTGCTCTTGCAAACACTTCTGTGAAGTTTCAGCTACCTGTGTCCTCACTAACTTTGATATTGGTGGAATTTGAAATTGGTCAGGGAAGAGTTTGCCTTATAGACTTCTAGTTTGGCCTTGCAGCTGTAGGGAAGTCAGTGTAAGAGAACTGAATGAAGGATTTTATGGAAGGAGATGACATTTTTTTATAAAATCCCAAATTAAGTTGCTTTTATGCAATTGCACTAATTCTGTCAGATTTCATTCAGTCACAGCAAGAGGGGTGTGCTGAGGTGGTCTGGCCAGGCTTGTCTGTGCAGTAGACTGTGAAGGGTACCTGTTGTCAAGTCTTCATTAAGTCTGACATTCTGTGCTTGCCCAGAGAAAAATCAGTTTTTGGGCAGGTCTTTTATGTTCTTTAGAAATCACCAGCTTACATAGGGAGCTCCTTTGCTTTGGAATCCTGCTGACTTTATAATATAATCTTGGGCCAGGTTACTGCCTGTTGATAGTGTTTCTTTACTCAGAATGCATCTGCCAGTAAGTAGAATGGTGTGTGTGTGTGCTGTGCTGGCACCCTGTTAATACCCTCCTGTTGGGTGCTGGGTTTTCTCTGGCAAGCTGTCTGTGGTGAAGTTTTGTCACAGAGAAGGGTCTTCTATACTTGGCTTTGTCACAGGGCTGCCTTCAGGTCCTGACATAAAAACCTGAAGAACATGAGTGTTTTTCTAGGAACACCATAGTTTCCTTTGACCCTTGTGCTTCTCCTTCCACTATTATATGCAGACATTTTCATTCATAACACATCTTACTGTTAGAGATCTCTACACAAATGATTCTGAATTTTCTTGTGAACCTAACTTCCCCTGCATCCTCCTTAAATGTGTTCTGTCCTAGAATGCTGAAGTGCTGAGTATTTAGTGAATCTTCTGTGGGTCTTAAATTGCAACAATCCTCAGGATAAGATGTATTACTTGATAAACTATCAAATAACTGGAAAAGGTGATTAAGCAACTCCTTAACAATACTTTTTAAAATAAGATTTATCCCTTTTCACTCAACCTGTATTTTCCTAGGATTTTCTTATTAATATTTTTTTTTAATGTTAACATTCATTCAGAATAGGTGTTCTTTTCTTTTTCTCCTCTTCTAGAAAGAGATCATCAAGTTGCTCTTACAGTTCTTCAGCATTAAGCATTTCAACTACGGTGGCAGGTAAAATATGACCTGAACCAGTTGTACTAGCTGTGAGAACAGAATATTCTACCCAAACTTAAATGATTGCACAGTATCTAAACCAGGCTTCTATTGTGTCATTTGTCTTCCAGCACAGACTAAACTCAATTGTGTCTAGAAGGGAAAGTGTAAATTGAAAAATTGTCCCAGCAAATAAGACTTAGTTCTAATTAATGTGTTAGGAGAAGAAAATGAAAACAACCAACCATCTAAAGTCTCAGACCCTGCATTTTTCCATTTAATCACCCATGATGCTCAATTAAAATTGCCATTTCTTATTTACCTTACCCAGGAACACAACTGTTTGTGTCACACTCTTTACTTGAGCTTACTTCACATCAACTTCACAAATACATTGAGTCCCTGATGTAACTACAGTTCCGATCTGTGACCAATAAAATTCTGTCTGTGGCCTGGGTACCACATAATTTCCCCCTGCTTAGTTTGGAGTGTAATGGCAGCAGAAGTTGCCGTTGGTAAAGACTGCTGTGATTATGCAGGTCTCTGGTCCCACAGTATTTACCCAGCTGTAAATAGCCCGGTGAACATTTTAATAAGCAGCCTTGTTTACAGAATGGGAGAGGAGTAAAGCAGTCCTGATGGTGAGAAGTAGAGGATTATATTGGAGGGAAGAACTGTGTTTACAGGAGTGGCTTTGGACTTACTCCTCTTTAAAAACCATCCTGTAAGACATGGGGTGGAGAGTAGCTGTAGTAGTTGTTGTCTCAAAGTTAATTAATGTGTTGGAAATCTGTCACAGGAAAAAAACTCTGTAAAATAACAGCTGCAAGAGAGAGAACTCCAGACCTAAAAAGTGGTATGCGCTGTTCTTCACCATTAGGACCGGAAAGCAAGGTGAAAGATTCTTAATAAATCAGCAAGGTTGTAACACAAATGATTTGCTCCTTGTATGGGTGGAAAACTCCACCTAGAGGAATAGTAGTTCCTGCTACACTTGTAAAGTGGTGTTTCCAGCCAGGGCAGAGTGAAGATGTAGCTTGCCTCTCTGTCGAGAGAGAGCAATAATCATGGATGTCCCCAAGCTCACTGTTTTTCAGACTGGCTATGTCAGTGGTACTGAAATGGGTTGTGCAGAGCTTGACTATGACAGGGGGACTCTGTTTTTTTAGTGCTTACCAGGCTATAGAGATTCACTTTGTAACACAAAACGTAATTGTTTCACTATTTAGCATGATAATCAAACAGCTAAAGCCAAGAGGCTGAAGAAAAAAGAAAGCAGTTTTAATCCCTTGGAAGGTTCATCATCGTTTAGGCAGCTTGATGCCCCAGAAAACACCTCAGCCAGATCAAAGGGGTTGACAGCAGAAGTTCTGACAACCAAACCGACAGATACTGTGATGGTGAGTATTCCCATTGTGCCCCACTGATTAACACTGGCATGGAATGGAAATGGAAGTGGTGAATCTTGACCAAAGTTACAATTAAATAGAAGTGGCAGGAAGTGCCACATCAGAAATGTCCGTGCTGCAGTAAACTAATTCTTTGTCTTAATTTTGGAGAGCATAAGACCAAAAAAAACCCCTGAATGACAGGAATTCAGTACTTAAATCTGAAGAACGAGTAGTAATTCTAAATGGAGTTCTTAAAGTATTGTGTACTAGGAGAATACTGTAAGAGTAATAATAAACAGCAAAGACTTTGAAACTGATACTGAGTTCTTATCTGTTTTTGTTTAGCAAATGACTTCCACCATGCTAATCATGGAGGAAAATAAAGTCCTAAAAAATCCTGGTAATGCTCAGCCTCTAGAGCTAGATGTGAGTGTTTTTCTGATTTTTTTTTTTTTTAATGTTTAAAACCAAACAAATCCTTGTGGCACATTCCATTTCTGCCTATATATATGTTACACTGCAAATTGCACAACAAACTGATAAATTCTGGACAATTAAAAAACACAAACAACCCAATCTAGGAATTTGTTTTGTATTTTTACAAATGTAATGGAAAACCAGCACTAGTATCCTTACTTGCTTTTACTTACTATACTTACAAACTCTCTGATTCAAAATTGATATTTAAATGCCAGTTTGAATTCTTTGACTGTACAGGTAGTACAGTACTGCCACTTGTCTCTTCACACTTGAGCTTGTGCATACTAGATTAATAGAGAACATCAGGGTCTTGCTGAATCCCTAAATAATTTTTATTTAAGCAATAGAATATCTTTTGCATGAGCCAACAAGCATTAGCCAATCTGAATTGTTGTCTATTATTTAACTGGGAAGTTATTCCTGTGTATTTTGTATTTTGATGGAGCTGTAGCTTAGCTTGTCGCCAGTGTGTAAAGCCTCAGCTGGGGAAGACCTGTTCCTGAGTACCACAGGTCCATTTGTAAACTCAGAAGAAATTGTTCCTGCATCTCTGAGCTCAGAAAAAGAAACTATTCCTCAAAGTCCAGAAGAAAAGAATATTTTAAAGGTTCTGATTTTATTGCACTTCTTAAATCCAGTTTTGTCATGCTAATTTCTACTGTATTGTATATTGAATCCTTACAGTATCAAAACTGGTAAAGAAAATGTTTAAAGCTTTGAAGCTTTCTATCACTCTTTCCAATGGCATATTGAGTGTATGCAAGTAGTCTTAAATGTTTTCTAGTGACTTGCCTTGAAATCTGCGTGTAATCTCTAATTTCCCTAGAGGAAAGCTAAAAGAACATTTCTTCAGTGGGAATAGTTGTGTGAATGAAATGTCATTAATCTTTCCAGCCTCTGTGTGATGGACGAGAAATCTGCTCCATTGTTAGAATGTCACCAGGCCGGAGGCCTTCCCAGCTCCAGCAAGTTCCAGTTAACTCCAAAGAGTTCTGCCTTCCCAAAGGAGTGCCTGAAGGTAAAGGAGTATAGACTTGGTTCTATACTCATTTATAAATAGTATATGTATACTGTGCAGGTGCTAACTGGTTAGTTGAATGTTTAAAGGTTGTTGAGATTTTTTTTTTTTAAAGTCTGAATATTTGGAAAAATCGCAAGGCTAAAAAGAGAGAAAGATGCAGAGAACTTCAGCTCTCTGGCTTAATAGTGTCCTTGTGTAACAGTACTTTATTAAAATTGCAGTAATGTTTTCTCCTCCAAGGATCTTCAGCATAGGAAGTAATACAGTCATAGGCTACTTCAGAATTAAGGCCTTACTATTATTCTTTGCGTTATTTCTAGGGTGAGTAAGCCTGAGTTGAACTTTGGTATTCACCACCACCCCCTCCACCAAAGTAGTTCAAGTTATCAGTAATGTTTTTCTTTAAAAATTATCAGTTTCTCATAAGGTCTCTGTTCTTTTCTCCTGAAATGATTAACATAGGGAAAGCTCCTTTATTCACTTCCTAAGGTTTTGTTAAACAAAAATGAGAACTGTGAACAGAACTGTCTCATTACTTAACACAGAGGTAAAAGCTTCTCCCTTTCCCATCTCTCATGAAGTTTCTTGGCGTACCACTGGATGGCACGTGTCTTCCAAAGTTTAAAGTAGTTCTTCTCCAAGTTTCCTGCAAGTTGTGTGTCATTTATTCTGTTTTAATTCAGTACAGAGATACTGCATAAGTGTGGCAGCTTTCAAAAATACTGAATACACAAAAATTTTCATTTGTGGTCTCTTAGGTCCAAATGTCTTCCTACTTCATTACCAGTTATATGCAGCATCTAGAATGTGGGGAAATGCTTGTAAGTGTGTGTGTATGTATTAATTAATGACACTCATCTGTTGCTTCTGTACAGATCAAAGAACTGGGATGCTAGGTCATGTGCCCAGGCAAATGTTGGTATTACAGAACAGAGGTTGTACTTGGTGGGCAAGTGAATCAGAAATCATTAAATAATGTTGTCAGAACAAAAGTTTGGTTTTCTTACTCCTTTTATGGAGGGTCCTGGTGTCAGGAATTAGACCCCACTGTGGTGGGGGGTTTATGCTGGATATTTTATTCTCTGCTCAAGGAGTCTTTCAGATTATACTGGTTTTCATTAGGAATGTACATACACTCAAAACTATTGTTCTCTTCTCACTGGTAAATGAGATATGCAAGATCCAGATTCTTCCAGACAAATGCTAGCATTGGATATATCTACTGAACATCTGAATAGCTGGTTAGATCACTGAGCTTTCTCTTACATGTGAGAATGTACCACTTTATTGATAATTATTTATCACTTTTATTTCTCCCAGATACTATAACAGGTACCAAAAATTGGATCTACTGTAAACAGAGATGAGATTCTTGGCTCTCAGCAGGAGTTAACAGAAGAAATTACCATCTTGCTGCTGTGACAGGGTGGTAAAACAGAACTCCTAACTAGTTAATAATGGTTGTATGTTTTTTTGCATGTATGTTGTTTGAAATTTAGTATTTCGTGTTTCAGTAAGCTAGTAAATACTCAAATACTTTATATTAAATTATTTTGTACAGCAGCTAGATCCTGTTCTGGGCATTATTCTGTAAGGATTCCATAAAGATGATTCTTCAGTTTGTTTAGATTTTTTAAAAAGTGTGACTGAAGAACAGCAGACCAAATTCCTTTAATATAATTACTTTTGGCTCTTTCTCTGCCAAGATTTCTAGTTTTCTCTAACAGCATTAGCATCTAAAGATGGGACCTCTGTTTAAGTGTTAACATTGGCTGTGAAGGTAACTGCATGTCCTGGGAGTGGCTATGAAAGCATTCATGTACTCTTGAGGACTCAGAAGTCAATAGTATGCTGCCATTAAACTCCTTGAATCCTTAGGTCTGCAGAACTTTGAAGGTACAGGACTGTGAGTTCTGCTGTAATTTGATTTCTGAACATGAATACAGGTCATCTTCACCCCATCATCCCTGGGAACTGGTTCTTAATGACCAGCACTGTCACTGTTCTGGGCACATCCACTGCCAGCCACTGCCATCTCAGAGTCATTCCTGTTTCATGTCAGGCATTTTGTAATATCACATCTCTCAGTCATTGTTTCTTCTAGTGGCCTCAGACTTAGAGAAAGTAAATGCCTTACATGAACACAATGGTGGGAAAAACTCTTATAGCTGAACTGTTTGAAGAGATGGATATTGACATGCTGGATTTTCAGGTTACTGCTCACACTGTGTCCACATAAGTCAAATTCCCAGTGCTTCCAGTTCACCTTGTGGATTGTTAATTCATAAATATTGTTCTGAATGTGCCGAATGTCTCAGAAAACACTGTCAAGAACACATTTTTTCCACTTGAATTCATTGCACATTAAAGTAATTTGGACTCCTACAGTGTTCTCACTACAATATCCTTTACTCAGACTTTATCTGGATGAAAAAGAAGTTTTTCAATGTTTCAAAATGCTAGTTATGGCTTTCAAAAGTCTGAGTTTGTTTTTCAGTGTTATCACCCTGCAAAATAGTTCTGTATTTCTAAAAAGAGCATGAAAAGAAGATATGCAAAATCCACAACTGTAGTTTGACTGCATTTGAAAATACCTGTGAAAGTTCAAACCTTGATCTTTTCCTCATTGCTCTGGGGTAGAAGGAAGTGCAAATAATTGCTGCTGGATTAGTCTATGAACAAGTATTATATAAACATTCTAAATGGCTCAAGGTTAAAAATTATGCCATTAAGCTATTTTTCTTTTAAGCATTAGTAGAATAAGTTCTGCCAATAACTCCTTGGAGTCCTGTCGGGTATGCTTTTAATTATCAATATCCTTGTTCTTGCAAATACTAAGTCACTAGTAATTATGCAAGAATTTAGAGCCCCTAGGAGACAGAGGTGAACACCTTGATTTAAGCAAAATTGAAAGTTACATATTTAATAAGTTGTGCTTATGATGATTATTCAAGTAAAGGATGGTCCAGAATAAAGATATGTTTATTGTAAGGGTATTCTGGAAGTCATAGGAAAAAAGACTTATTTTGCCCCAGGCCATTTTGGTAGTGTTACACAAAGAGACTAATACTGGCAAACTAATTGGAAAGTACAAGAGAGGAAAATAAGGTCTGTAACTGTGGAATTGGCTGTAGCAGCCTGAATATTGCTGGGGTTTGCCTTTGTTTTTCTTGATATGATGAGGCTGTATAGGAGGACAATATAGGAGAAATATCACGAACCACAATCTCTTGTCCTTCAGTTATGAAAGCACTGCTTCTTATCATCTTTTGTCTGACTCTCAGAGAAAGTGTAATTAACTACCAGGCTAGCTCTTTGCCCCAGGGAAGGAAATTCATTTTGAGGCTGCAACAATCTCTACTCTTGTTCTGCTGTTCTCAAAGGAAAGGCATTTTCCCATAGTTTGGTTTTCAGCTGAAAAATTACTATATAAAATTTCATTCGGAGTGGAAACTGGCTTCCATATTGGTAGATAAAGGTTATGGGTCATGGCCAGTTAATGGGTAGGACTGAGGAGGTTATTTGTGCAGTGTTTCAGGAGAAGAATCTGTTCAGTGTCACCAGGGCTGCTCTGGCACATCCCAGACATGATGAAGTCTTAATGGCTTGAATGGAATTGCTTCCAGCGAGTCAGTCCATGCAAGAGCTCTGATAATCCTTTATCACCAGGAATTGTGCATGGCATGTTGAGTAAATGTATTATACATAAATCTGTAAGAGGTTTTTCATTAACACTGTTCAGTTATTCTTGTTATCTGAAGTGCACTTCTAGGAGACTTTGATGGTGGGAGATGTGTCTTGTACTGGAGCACTACAAGGGTACATGTACAGGTTGGTGGAGGGTTAAGCCCTACATGCAAATGGTTCTGGTTTGGTTCATAATCTTCAGACACAGAAGAGATGTCTGGGACCCAAATCAAAATATGCTGAATGTACATATAAGTTCATTTATATTTAAAGGGACTCCATCAGCTTGAATTGTAATGCACTTGAGCTTAGCTCAATGTTCATTGCTCTAAGCTGTGAAACTACTGAAAGCTGCGTACATATCCTGGCCAAAATTCTATCATTTTGTTTTGTTCCCTGAGGACTTTTTATCTTTGAGACTGTATTTATGTGCTCCTCTTGAAGCCAGGAAGCTTCCACATGGTGAAAGGATGTAAACACTGGTCATGTATAAATCTGTGGCAGCCACGTGTATCTTCCATACAGAACAAGGGGGAAAAGATGCATCTAAACATTAATTCTTGTTTTGTGTTAGAATTGTCTACAGCTTGTGGTAGATGGAAAACAAAGTTCCTACAGATGGGTGATAGTGAAGAATCATTATGTAGATACGTTACACATGTGCTAAATTATGCCTTAAAAATAATCTGCTTAATTTAATCTTACATCATACTTTGTTTTAGCTTAATTCCATTTTCCAGGGAAAGCAGATGAGTCAGTCAGTTTTGCCAGTCCTTAATTAAACTTCCTAGCAGCGTTGTATCTGAACAGTGAGACATTGAAGGAGACTGTACCAGGGTTTCTACTTCACTTAAGTATTACTAATAAAGAGTTTTGTAAAAAGGCATAGATTCTTTTGATTTTACAAAACCTGTCACACATTTTCTTTTAATTTGTTTTGGAGTCAGTTGCTGGGCTTTATGTCCTAAATACTCTTTTGCGGATGGATGTTTTACCTGTAATGATGGCTTCCTCTGCCATCAGCTACCGCGTTCCACCTTCCCTGTAGGTTTTGACTCCAGTGCATCTGAGCTGAGCCGTTCTGCTACAGCTGTGGGAGAGTCGCTTCGTGTTACCTGGAAGGGTAGCGGGCTGCAGCTGGATTTTCGAGGTTTGGGGTAAAAGACGTCACCTTTCTCTGCCGAGTCCCGAAGGCGCTGGGTACAGCCACGAGAAGGATCTGATGCCTCGATCGTGACCACCTCTCGCCTTCCTGGGTTCCTGTCTTTAACTTCCGTCCGAAGAAGGAAAACACAACAGCGGCGCGTTCTCGCCCCGGGGCATTCCTCGGCCCTGCCCACGGCTGAGCCCCGCCGGGAGCGGGCCCTTTTCCCGCACACGCTGCGGCCGCAGAGCCGCCGAGGCGGGCGAAAGGGAGGAGCTCCGAACTCCCCCCAGGCCCGGCGCTCCCCGCGGGCTCTGCGGGCTCCGCTCTTCATTTGGGGCCGCCCCACAGGGCCCGCCCCGCCCGCCGGCCGGCCCCTGCTCCCTCCGTCCCTCCCCTCGCTCCCTCCTCCCCTCCTGGCAGCGCCGGGTGACTAATTTCTGTCATATGACTGTGACACCGAATGGAGCGGGGCGGGCGGAACTAGCCGCGGCGAAGGGACG
>VXAX01007874.1:159952-240217 GCA_013399835.1 Leptocoma aspasia | reverse complement strand
AGCGGCAGCGCCCCAAAATGCCGCCCACCCTCTTCCAGAAGCTCTTCAACAAGAAGCACGGCCTGATCTCCCCGGCCAGAGACGCCCGCGACGACTGTGTCTTCAGGTAACCGGGACGGGGTCGCGCTCCTCCCCTGCCCCAAACTTCTGCTCCGAGTTCCTCGCTCGCTCCGCCGCCCGGAGGACGCGGGGGCTGGCAGACCCTTCCCTGCCCCATCGGCAGCTCCTCGNTGCGGTGCCTCCACTCGGCTGCCAACCCACCGGGGCCGCCGCTCCCAGCGGCTGCCTCCCCTTCCCCGGCGTGTGTGAGGCCCCGGTCCCCGCGGGCCCCTCCGGGGATGCTGCGGGCCGGGGGAGGGCGACAGGCGGCCAGGTCCCAAGGGAGCAGCCTCAGGAACGGGGAGAAAACGTGAAGTTTTGGCGAAGAGAGGAGTGGGGCTTATAGTGAAATTCGTCATGCTCTGACCGCAGCGGCGCTGGATCGGCCGAGCGGGGCCAAGCTCAGCACGGGGAGCAGGGCAGGGGCCCCAGGGCAGCCCGAGGGGCCGGCCGGGCTCGCACGGCCCGGGCCGGTGCCTGTGGGGCCGGGGCGGGGAGAGGCTGCGTTCGGGTGCTCTGCGGGGCCTGGGGCTCGCCCGGGGCTTCCGCGGGCTGGTTTGCTTGGAAACAAGTAGCCTTTGTGCTGTTCCACACGTGAATAATGGTCAGGCTCGAAAGCGATGCCGTGTCTGCGTCCTGGCAAAGAGAGAACCTTCAGTATCGTTTTAAAGTGCGGTTTGCCACCTGGATGCAAATAAAATTTGCTTCATTAGTAAGAGTTATGGGCTTCTTGAAGCGCTTCTAACAGTGTGGTGCAGCTCTCCTCCCACCCGCTGCCTTGAAATCTCCTGCCTACAAATGTTCAGCCCTTGGGTTGCTGTGTAAAGGGACATCTCTGACTGATGGGCTTAATTTTCTGTGGTGGGATACCCCTTTCAGCTGCAGTATTTAGCAGTTTAGGTGGATAATAGTGTATCTGCAGTTATCTAAGCACAAGGGTTTTCAAAAAGTATTGATTGGACTATATGAGTCCTCAGGGAATCAAGACACGCTCCTGGACGTTACGTGGAGCTCACACAACTTTTGAAGAACACTGATCCGTAACTGCTTTCACACCTCTCTGATACTCACTGTGGAGTGAGTCCTTTTTTAAAATGATCTTTTCTAAGAAACAAAATGTTTTAATGATGTCAGTGTCATCTCATTTTCCAAATCATCTTAATACTGGACCAGAGCCCTTGGTGGGGAAGGGAAGGAGTACTAGGACTGCTCTGTATAATTGTCTTGCCTTTTGCCTTGCCTTAGTGGTGGGTTTGTCTAGAGACTGATGGTTCATGGAACAGCTGCAGTGCAGACCTGGGGCAGAAATGTGGGAATCACTCCTGTAGTCAAAGGAGGAGAGTGAGTGCTTGATGAGGTCTGTGCTTCCCTCATTACCTGTATCATTCTGTGCCAAACTGGGTCTGAAATTTATAGTGCTGTTTCACTTTGTGATATGAACTGGTAACTGGTGAATTTGCAGTTGGGTTTTTTTTGGTGGAGCCACAGGTATAATTTGCAGGGCAAGGCTGATGAGGCTCTGGGAGGGTGGGAGATCCAGCTCTGACTTAGGAGAGCTAAGTAGTATTTTTGAAGATTAATACAGATACTCTCTAGGCATATTGCCTAATGGCTGCTTTCATTTTCCAAACAAGGCTAAATTTGTAGCTAAGATTGCAACTTGTTAGGATTATCAATTCCTGCTGAAACTTTCAGATAATACACAAAATAAGGACTGTTATTTATGACAGCTGAGTCTTTGGAGACTGGAAACAAGCACTTTAGAATTTAGGCTGTTGCTGGTTCCAGTGAACCTGAATGCAATAGCCTCATCAGTTCCATTGGGACAAGGTGATGTTTTATGGATTAATACATTATATCTGTTTACAGTCTAAATAAGAGAGCATTTCCCAAATATTCTAAGCAGTGTTATTTCTGTCTGTCTTCACTTTGGAAACTCAGATCTCTTATTGAGGAGACTGTGTCGAACAACCATAAAAATGCATAAATTCTCTTAGTATATTTTGTGAATAATATGTACTTGGAGAGAAGAGCCCAATTACTCTGGCGATGACATTAGTGTAGCAGAACATTTGAGGATGATTTTGCCACTCATTTTTTTTTACTATGAGTATATTTTGCGTTTCAATCAGGCTTATTGTGAAAATTCACTGGTTCTATTTATATGACCTTACACTGTTTCAAAAATAAAACAATAGTTTTCAGGGGAAACATTTTGTTTAGTTGCTGACTTGTTTGTGGTGGGTTTTAAAATTTTCTTTCTTTTTTCTTTTTTTTTTTGTTTTGTTTTGTTTTGTTTTGTTGTTGTTGTTGTTGTTTCCTGCCAAGAATCTCTTTCTGTGCTGTGGGTGTGTGAAATTTTGTGAGCCGAAGTGTAGCCAGACTCTGTAAAACCCTTCAGGACTAGGTGCTGGAGAAGTTAAGAGTTTTAGTAATGGGAACAGTGAGTTAGCAACTGTAAAATATTTGCTGAGGTGCCAGTTAGCCATTTATATAATTTTTAAATATATATGTGCAGTTTATTTTACAGAAGAAACTTTAGGAAAACATAGTAGATCCACTACTTGTTAGTTTTTTAGCTCTTCCATTTAATCCAGACCAACTGGCAGACTTGGCCCTTAGACTGAAATCTCTTGCTACAGTTTGACATTCCCATGGTGAGCAAGAATATTCAACTTTTAGTGGTAAAATCTGTTTACAAGAAACACAGAAACACCTGCAAGTATTCTAGGAGAGAAAAGTCAAGCCCGTATATTCCAAGATGTAGAGTACCTTCTGTCTACTGCAAATAATACTCATGTGAGTGGATTTTCCCTGAGGGTAATTCTTACTATAAATAGGATCTCTTGGCCATATTGTAGCACCTGGCACAGACTGCTGCTGGTGACAGGAGAGCTCAGCCCAGGCTCAGGCTGTTACAGTTATTTGGAAAATAAAATTTCAGGTAAGCAGTTTTCTAGAATTTTAGAATCAAAGTATTCCTGTTGTAAAAATATAAAGGTGTTCACATGAGCTGTAAGCTGTATGTGTCTAAAATGGCGATACACTTTGAAATAGTAAATAAATGAACCCTGTTCCAGTAAGATGGAAATAATCTTACAAAAACTTCCTTAAATTAAGCAGAAGCAGCCATGCATTTCTGCTGTATGTTACATGGGCACACAAAGCATTCCACTGCATGTTTACTGACTGCTACACATAGTGATTTTCAGCTGCTGTGTCTTTCCTGCATTTTCCAGGGATCCACTCCACTCTGGAGAAGTGGAAGCTGATAAGTCACTGAAAACTCAACCAGCTTTTTGTTCTTCAAAATGGGCTCAGTAGATTGAGCCTGAAGCTCAGTAAATTACCAAGAGGGCTGAGGCTTTATATCCCTGTCAGGATGTGTGGGCAGTATTTCCAGTGGTAAATACAGCTGCAAGGACTGCAGCAGAGTTTCTGCAGGAGAGTGTGTTGGGATCCTGGTTGGACTTGGAGCACTATTAGCATGTGGCAGAGGGAGAGGGATTGTCTTGTAATGCTGCATTATGGGACTTGTACGTTTTGGGGCTCTATGTAGGAGGGAAACTCAGTGGGGATGTTTTCCATCTTATGTATAAAGTTCAATTAATCCCTTCTGTCTCTAGACATCCTGCCTGCCTAGCTGGAGGATAGAGGGATTATTAATCAGGAGTTCTTTTTACACTACAGCTCAATAAAAGCTCTTTTTTAGTTTTAATCTAGGGAACTCTAAAGAACCATCTCACCCCGAGGAGCATTCCACTGATGTTTGCAAACTCTGTTTTGCTCTTGTCAAAGCACCTGTTGTAGAGGTACAGCTGTGTGGTGATTGTTCAAGCTTGACAGAACCCCTTCCAGTTTTAAGTCTTACCAATGGTTTGGGGTATCTTTGGGCACATTCTTCCTTTAGGGCTTTGCTTTGGTTATCTAGGTATTTTTGAGAATGAGTGCTGTTTTTCAAGCTGGGAGGTACAGGAATAAATAATTTTAAATGTTCTTTATGATGGAGAAAGCCAGTTTTGGTTGTACTGGGCACGTGCTTTCTTGGGGTCTTCTAGTAATATGTGCTGCTCCTTTATTGAGAGAATAGTTTGCCAGGTTCCTGAGATAGGAATGGCCTCAGGCTGACTGCAAAGTAGTATTTCCTGAAATCTGTCTAGGCAAGCATTCCCCATCAGCCCAGACTCTTTCTGATCTCTGTGGCAGTGACTTTAAATGATATCCTGAGATTTGTTTCCTTTCAGATAATTTTTGGCAGTGGCGTTCATCAAGGGAATTACAATAAACCTAGAGTTGTAAATGGGTATCTTGATACAAAGATGCCTCATGAGCCAGTTCTTCTGCAGAGCTATTGTTCTTGCACAGTAAAAACGGTATGTGCTTTCTTACAAAGGCATAATTGCTTCTTGAACCAGAGGCTAATTTCTTGAAATAAAGTGCAAAGAGACTCAGAGACATTTATTAATGTGTAGCCAGAGACTACTACAGCTTTTTAAAGTGGAGGCTGGAGTACGGTGAAGGAGGAACATGAAAGTTGTCTTTACATTGGTATTTCCAATGTAATTTGTTTACAATGTTACATTGGTATTTCCAATTTCCAAAAGTTTTACCCACACAACTTCTTTCTCAGGAGCAGGTAGCTTTGTGTACAGCTTGGCTGAGCGCAGGAAAGCAGGTCTCTTGCCAAATTGTGTCAGTTCTTGGGAGCAACTCAGCCAGCAAATTTCTGATCCTAATAGTTCTGCACAAGGCTTTTTAAAGTTGTTCCTCAGCAGTGCATCAGGCCAGCGTGACCAAAACCTGTTATTAATGAAACAGCATGTTTTGATGTTTGTTCATTTCTGGCATTCTGCAAGGTTTTTTGTCAATATTTGTAAAACTCCTGGAATTTCACCACCTCAAAGTCTTTTTTCCAAAAGAGCATTAGCTGGACCTCATTTTGTAATAGGTCCAGCTTTTTATCTTTTCCAGTTATCTGATGAATTTAAAAAGCTTTCGTGCCATAATTTTTAAGGCTACTCAAATTCTTAAACATCTGAAATGTTACTGTGCTTTTATAAAGCTAATTTCTGCCCTTTAATGTCCTTTTAAGTTTTGCTTTTTTATAAAAATCCATCTCTTCTGTAATCTCTGGAAGAGTATGGTTTTGGCTTTTTGGTTGCATTCATTAGCTTGAGTGCACGAAGTTTTAATAAATACTTCACTTTGATTTATGCACAGTTTTCTCTATGCTATGATGACTTTGGCTTGTGTTTTGAAATATATTGCTGTTTTCTAAAGTACTTCTTTTTGCCAAAATCTGTTTTGCATTTCCTGTCATGTAAGTTTTTATGTACCTTCCAGTGCTTAAAGTCAATTTCCATCTTGGAAACAGAGACATACAAGTGACAAGGTTCCACTGAGCACTGAGCTCTGAAGCTTGGAGATAGTTTTGTTAATGTTGTCTGAAAAGGCCACTCTCCAAGCCCTCCTTGCCACCATTCTCTAGGTTTCCCAAGTGCTCCTCCAGGTAGGAATGTGGTGCTCCTAAAACACCCACCATGTCCTTGAAAATTAGGTGCTAGCTCTGAATAAAGCAATGCTGCAAGCTGGGTCTGTACAGTGACTGAAGGAGCTGATAACAAGAGGGTTGGCAGTCCATCCAGTGATTATTTACTTATATCATCACCAGCTCTGAAGGAATTAACTTGGATTGATGTTCCCAGCATGCTAGGTGCATGTGAGTGCAGGGAAAGATGAAATTATTTGAAGACTCTTGGGGTGCTTGTGTCTGCCTGGCTTTGTGCCTTGGAAAGTTTTTCCCTGCCCTGGTGGGACCTCAGCCTAGCCCTTGCTTCACCTTGGCTTTTTCCTGTCACCAGTGGAACAGGGAACGAGTGAAAAAGCCCTCTGCTCATTTTTTCTCTCGTTTATTAGAAGAAGGTAAAGCACACTACAAAATGAGCTAGCAGGTGAAGGGTCACCCTTATTGCCTTTCCTGCTGGCATATCCTGTGGTGGCTGGGAGCTCGTGGTAGCTTGAGAATTTGGCATCACGAGGCTGCCCTGCTCGTGGTGGCCATCACGGGGTCAGCACTGTCAGTGCTCACTCGGCTTCCTCGCAGCCTGCGGCGTCGCTTCCTCCCTGTGGGATGGCCTGGGTTGTCTGGGGATAGCTGCAGTCTCCTGCCTCGCTGAACAGCCCTTGAACAGTCACTTTCTTGGTTCCCCTCCCTGCACTTCAGCTCCTTCCTCTAAATTAGAAATCTTTTTGAGGAGAGGTTGGGGTGAGTGAATCATGTACATACTCAAGTGGAAATGCTTCACACTTGGGTTACGCTGGCAAGTGTTGTAAGAAGGTGTTTCTACAAACCCTTGGATTCTATTTCTTCCCTTTCCTACTCCAAGTGAGATCATAAGGCATGAGGATGTACCAAAAGCATGGGGTGTATGTACCTGCTTGTGCACTGTGATGTCTTCTCCTTGTCTGAAATAGTTCCACCATTTGTTTGCAGGTGACTGAGGGTGTGTTTATGTGTCTCACGTTACAAACCTTGCTGACTTGGGATGATCAGCTCATCTGGTTGACTGATAGACTGTCCTTGTGTTTTCAAAGGGCTTTATCCTTGCTCTGTGTATGCTCTGTTATGCTTCGAGTTAGCGTATGCTCATGGTGACAGCTTGGATGAATCCAAGCTTCTGTTCTGGAATAAACTGGACCAGTGTGACTTGGAGCCTGAAACTTGTGTTGTAATTTTGGCTGAATGCTGTAGGTGACCACTTCAGCAGTGTGTTTTACAAGTGGAAAGTAATGCATGTGGTGGTTTCATGCTCATGTTCCCTCCCAGTGCTACATCTGGAGCTGGGTGTCTGCAGGATCACATGTTTGTGAGTAACGTTAGGAAAAATGCAAAGCTCAGTCGCAGCAGCGAATCCACAGTGTGGTTATGCTGGGCTTCCAGAAGCAGCCAAGAGCAGAATTTGTCTCTGAGGACTTGAAAAATTTTGCATTTGTGGTGTGAGATAGAGAACCTTAATCTGTAAAATATCTGCTGGAGGAAAAAAGTTATGTCCATTAAAAACAGGAAATAATATTATTAATTGGTAATTGGTTAGCTAATGCACCAGCTGCTCCACCTTACAGTGAGTAGTAGCAGAATTCATGTATGGGAAATATTAACATATGGGAAATATATTTGCACAAAATTCATGTGATTCTGTTGTGCCTGAGGAATGTGACCATAAGCACTACATTCAATCATTAATTTCTAACAATACCTGCCCAATACACACAATACAATTATGTTCTGCTTCATAGACATGTGAGTGGCTATTATGTAGTCTTTGTATTGAAAAGGATTTATTTATTTTTACAACAATGCATGGTTAACAAAGTTGCTTAGTGCTCAGCCGAAGCTTTTACTTGTTGATTCTGCACATTTGCGTAAACAATCTTTTTCTTCTCTGAAACTGATAGCTTCTGGAGATACTGTTATTCAGAACACAATGCATTGCAGAGAAACTTGTTCAAACACGTGAATTGCGGCATGAAATACTCCATGAACTACATATAGAGTATTAACAGTGCATGTGTGTGAGATGCATCTGCAAGTAAAATGTGCTTGTAATAAAGTTTTTTGTCTTTTCTAATTTCATAGCTCTTACCAAGCAAATAAACCTGTGGACTTAAACAGTTTGGCTGTATGTAAAAACTCTCTAAATTTAAGTCTTGTCTGATGCTTTTGTGTTGATAATCTGGGTACCTGCCAGCTGTTGTATATTATCTGTCTTTGGAGCTCTGACCTTGAAAGAACCCATTTTGTACAGGTGGAGAATTCTGCAGTGCTGCCATTGTCAGTAGCAGCAATCCTAGCTGTAGGTACCCCCTGCTCACATCAACAACCCAACAGTGCCCTGTGGTTGGCTGTGCCCAAGTGTGGACCTGCAACAGCCCCTGCTGACAGCAGTGAGCTTCAGGCATGGGAATGATCCATCAGACACCACTGATCCTGCTCTGTTTCTCCAGGACCGTTCCACAACATCCTCACACACTGCTAAAGTGGTCACCTACAGCATTCATCCTAGTTATTTTTGTCTAAAATAAGTAAAATATGCCACAGAAACAATCACATTTCCTTTTCTACTAATCATGCCCTGCACATTCATGGTGTTTCATGCCCCTCCAAATCTGTGTGTGCCTCACTCTCAGCGCCTTCAAATGTTTTTTCCCTTGCTCCAGCTAAAATGTCAGCAAAACATAAAATTTGTAACAGTACCAGAAACCTTCTACTCTTTCAGTTTGTGTGATATAGAGCTGGGAAGAAACAGGAGCCAAATTACAGTTCCCCTCCATCTGTTTTAGTTGATAAATGAAGGAACTTCGAATGCAGTTCAGCCCTGACTTTAGATCCTGGCCTTGTGCCTGTTTAAGCCAGAGCAGTATCTTCACCACAGTTCCTGTGTCATTTCCCACTCTAAGAGAGGGAAGGTAAATTGTTTGAGCATTGCCCAAAGGAACTGTTACTTTGCTATATGCTTTCTCATTTTGTTTTATTTTAGCCTCAGGAGCTATGGAAATGGTGGCTCACACAGTGCAGTGCTTGGCCTTGCACTCCCCTCAGTAATTTCTAAACCTTTTGATTGATTTCTGTCGTGTCTGGTGTACAATGTGAGAACAGAAGTTTGAATGAGCTGAGTTTTTCTAACATCAGTGGAAATGCTGTGGGTGTTGTTGGATGTCTCCTGCCCATTACTACCTGTGAAGCTCTGGGTCCATTCCTGTTTCCAATGGCTGTGTCCCTGGGGACAGCCAGGGTATGGACATGTTGGAGGAAGACAGTAGTCATGTGGTTCCATAGTTTGCCCTGCATAATTTGCAGGGAACAGCTGTAGTGTGACCTCAAGAAAAACCAGTCCTGGACTACTGTGAATACTAAAATATCAAAACCTCTGTTAGCTAAATTATTTTGCTTTCTGACAAGTATTAAAGTACACACTGTCTGCTACCTGCCCTGGTTTCACTTGTCTCATGCATGTCCAAGGTTAAAATCAGGTCTCCAAAGCCTGTGTGCTCAGCACTTAGTTTGTCATGTTTGTGGGTAATTATGGAAGACTTCAGTCAGGCAGAAGGAAGCACATCACGTGTGAGCAGTTCAGTGGGAAATGAATGAGATTCTTGTTGAGTATTTTTGCACTCTCCCCACTGCCCCCGTGAAGCCTTACCTAGAAAACGTTCTTGCCATTTGGAGAGTTGGCTGAATGGTTTGTTTATTCCTTTTCATGAAACTTGATACCAGAGATTTGTAGTGAAAAACTGTGTTAGTTCAGGTGTTAATGAAGAATGGGTGCAGATGATAAGCTGTGTGGTTGGGTGTGCAGGGAACAGGCTGTGGAACTTGGTGGGAGCATGTGCTCCTTCTCAGAAGCATGTTCTAGTTGAATGACATTATGTGAACATCTGAGAAGCTGCTAGGGAAGAAGTCTGCCAGAATTTTCTTGTTCCTACAGGAAAAATAACAGTGTTACCCCTTAAGACAGAGTTAAAGAAATGCCTCAAATGTCAGGACAGTGAATTGGCTTACAGTGCTAACTGAGTTTCTATTTAAAGGCAGCCCAAACTTTGACATAGAACTTAAATAGTCAGACAGAAAAAAGTGGTTGGTTTTTTCAGTACTTAAACATATTTCAGCTGCTGTGAGTTACTGGAAATTACTCTACTTGCTCCGTAGAAAAGGAAATTGTTCTACTGACAGCATGGAGTACTAAGAAACTTTGAAAATGAGCGTGATGATTTCTTAACTGGTTGTATTTACTAGTCATACAAGAGATGCCAATCATGAACTGCTGACCTCTTTTTTTTTCCGAAACAGACATAATAAAAAAGGGTAGAAATAAAAAATATCAAAGCAACTTTACCTTCTTTTGAGACTATTAACAGAATTTTATCTTTGTATAAAGAAATATTTATCAAACTTTTTCCAGAAAAGCAAAAATATCACTTTGTAATAAGACTAATTTATTTTACTTCTTTTAAATTTTAGTAGGGTTTTTTTTCATAGTATCTTTTCTGCAGTTATCAACAAATAATGTAATAATTTTGGTTAGCCTGAACATGTAGCTACTTTGAAGTGTGTCATCAGATTGTCTTTTTCAATTGAAGAATGCTCAGAAACTGCTAGGTAGCTTATGTTTGTGTGTTGTGTAAGGCTTTTTCTCACATTGGGGTCAGAAGATAAGACACCAGGTATTATAGGGTTTTGTTTGTTTCTTTGGGATTTTGTTGGGTTTTTCCCCACCTGGGTTTAGTATATACTCATTTAAACATCAGTCTTTTCTATTAGTAGGTAGCAGGACAAATCAGCTGAATTGCACTCAGGAGGTGACATTAGTCTATGCCCACACTGGAGAAAAAACCCAGGCAAGACAATGTGAGATTCAGTAATGGCAATTGTTCTCATCTGTATGGATAGAGAAGACAGAGGAGAAGAAAAAATAGAGAGAATTGGGAATTTGACAAGAAATTGTTTTTTATATAAAAATTAAAATAAAGAGAAACTTGAACATTAAAACAAATACCAAGTGGCCCAGTTCTGTAAAGTCCTCAGCATCCTCACTAGGGTTTGAAGGCTTTCAGTGCTAAAGCCTTGAGCTTTGCTGAAGGATATTCATGCTGGAAGAAAAGAGATCTCAAGAGCAGGAAAGACCTCACTGTTAGATCTGTGTCATGTACGTATATATTTGACTGTGTCAGACAAAATACACATAATCTGTGTATTTGAAAATATACCCAGGTGCCTTCATTTGCTGTCATGGCTCTAAGTGTGTGAGTGCCTGTCTCAACTCACAGTGGTCAGGATACCACAAAGCAGAAACCTGCCTGCCTTGCTCAGCTGCTGTCTGTGAGAGAAGGACTTTGGTGTTTCCCCCAGTAGCAAGACAGGTAAATTCATTACCTGTATGCACTGTGTAGACGAATCTAAATTGCTATAATGTAATACTGGGCAGACTCCTTTGCTTCTTAGATCAGAACCATGATGCTAAGATTTTTGTGATTTTGGGGGCTAATAGATGCTGTGTAAATATAAGCATTTTGGAGTTGTCCTGTGTTCAGAAGGTTACAAAGGTACATGTGCAAGTGTAGTTGGAAGCAATTGTATGATGCTGCTGTGATTACATACATACAATTTACAGGATATAATGGTTTTGTGGGCATGGTGATATTTGGTCATAGGTTGGACCTGATGACCTTGGAGGACTTTTCCAGCCTTAGTGGTTCTGTGATTCATTTTGCTTGGGATTTTTTATTCCTTGTAGTGTTCTCCCTCATTGTCACTGTCGCTGTTTGGTGCTCTGCTTTGGGAACTTGTATTTACCCACATGCACTCACACACAGAAGAAGAGAATTAAAGTCCATCTAGCTTTCCCTTCTATTCTTCTGCTCTCTTCTTAGTGTTGTCCTGTCTGAGGCCTGCAGTGCTGCCTCCTCTCTGAAGGGTTCCCCTGGGTGCTCTGCTGTCCCTCCTCCTGCCACAAGCAGTGGCGTGCATCCTGTTTGGGGTTACTGTTGTGTCACATCAAGCAATGTGCATGAGCAGGAAAAGGGGAAAGGGAAACTAAAAGCAAAGAGAGCAATTACTTTGCTAACAGCTCCTTTAGAAAGACCATGAAAAAACAACCCAACAAAACAAACCAGTCCAAAATGTCCTGGTGGCATTGACAACTATTGCTGTCCAGCACATGAGCCTTTCTTTCCTCTTGATGCAGTGGAATAAATAGCTTTGTGTATTGCTGTGGCTGGTTCACAGCAGGTTACCTGCAGCACTAGACTTCTTCGGGTTCCACATTTTAAAGCTCCTCATGTGGACAGACTGAAATCTGCTGGCAAGTTGTGGTGGCTGGGAGTGTCTGGAATTATGTTTACATCAATTCCGTTACTACCAGCAAAGAGGGGTTTATTGAACATACACGAAATATATATGTATATCTTGATTAAGTACAGCCTCTCCCAGTAGAACAACTTAGGTTTTATCAAGTGATTCTGTTGATTCTGTCAGGCAGAATGGTTGGGACTGTGTGTTCCAGCTCAGTTCTGTGATAAGGAAGGTGTGTATTTGGAGTGAGTTTCAGTGCTGATACCCAGGGAGGGCATGGTGAGCTGAACCTGCAGTTTTCTTTATCAGAGACAAAGATTTTAGCAGTAAGAAAAGCTCTGGGACATGTAAGGGCTATGTTCAGCTGATGTTCAAAGCCGCCATGTATGTCATGTGGGGTTCTCAGTAATACTTGACCAGTTCAGTCTTTCTGCTGTGGAAAATCCCTCTAGATGGATAGTTGTGTTGAAGAATTTGGGCAATGGCCAGTCCTACGCTGTATTTTCCATTCCTACCATTCTTGGAAACCCAAAACCGTGAGCATGTGGTGAGACTTAGAAACTGAAGGGGATGGCAGAAAGCCTGAGGGTACAGAACTCCTTGTGGCAGTGAGCAAAGCACAATGGAGCAAACCCAGTAGAGCACTTTGTTAAGCTTGGCTTAAAGGCTGAGCAGGGCCAAAATAAAGCCAAATAAGCCAAAATAAAAATGTATTTTTAAATGTTCTTCTGCTTTGAGGAACCAAAGCATTTAGGACCTCACAGTTAAGGTGCATTTGCTTGAAGGTGCCAGGCTGCTCCAATATTCTGATAGTCTGTAATTTTTTTTCCAACATGAATGAAGTTGTGGCTTGTTCAAGCATCTGATTTTTATTTGTCCTCATGTCCTTATGAGTTACATAAAAGTGAAGTCAACCAATGTCTTTAGTGTCTGCTCTATATAAATCTACCTGAAATAGTTTCAGGTCACCTTTGCATGCTTAATTTGGAAAACAGTTGAGCAGCATGACTCTTGCCTTGGAGAATTAAGCAGTCTAGGCTCCTCACAGTAGTCTTGGGGCTCTTGCAATATCTGCACAAATCAGGATCTCATCCCTTCTGCAAGTTAAGTAGGGGCCTGTTTGACTTGTAGAGCCAGTAAAGGAGGGATATTCAGTGCATGGGTTGGAGCCAAGTTAGAAGTCTTCCCTCCTGAAAAGCAGCTGTAGGATAGATCCAGTCCACCTAGATATTCGTTAGTGTTATTTGGCAGATCTGTGAAATCATTCCTAATTGTTTCTGGTTCAGAGCCTGGCAATAAATGAAATGCAGTGTACTTGACAGTTAGGGGTTTGAGGGTTAACTAAAGGGATGGGTTAAAGTCTTGTGGGCTTATGGCAGCAGGTAACCACTCTGTGTGCAGCAGGATTGCAGAATTGGGCCACATCAGACATTTGAAAGTGTTGGAGGATGCTTAGATGGCAAGTGACCAACACTCGTGTCAGGCAGCTGTTGATTCATGGGGAGTACCTATCATTAGGACTTGTGGGATGTTGATATTAATGAGCATGATGTATGGATAGGGCAGCCTGGGATTTCACTCCAGAGATATGAATTTGTTGTACTTGCTTGTATGATCATCCTCTGTCTTTAGTTTGCAGTTGTTCCTGTGTAACTGAGATGAGGTTTTGGTGAAAGCTGATGGGGGCAATCAGACTGAGTCAGCACTGTGCTCAGGCAGGTGCTCTAAGTCTGGAAGTAGTCTGACTGCTCCCAATGAACCCACTGATGTGCTTAGCACTGGGCATGTGTTTTAAATAAGTTGTAAAATCTACACGAATGAGGAGGGTGAGACTACAAGCACACAATGTTTAAAATCAAAGCTTTAGGGGGTTGTATTCTTCAGGAAAAAAGCTTTTGGCATTTAATGCATTTCAGTGACATGCTGAGCTTAAATGTCATCTTCATTGGAAAAATGATCGTCATCTATTCATTTTATGTGACTGTCCTGATAAATGACCTGGTAACATAGCAAGCTAGAGTTCACTGTAGTCCTCTACAACCCTAGGCTTTGGGCTGAGAGCAGCATCTTGGGATTATCCCTACGTCAAACCTTGTTTGAACTGAGTATATATAAATAATTGGCCGCCAGCTTTTCCTATTACAAACATACACAGTTTGTGAAATTGGTTTACCATGTCCTGAAAATTTCTTTGATATTTTTAAGGCCTGTTGCTATGGGAACCAGACCCCATAACAGAAAAGCTTTTTGGTGCTAAGGAGGCCAAGAAATTCACTTAACAACAGGAATAAAGCCACGGAAAAATAGCTTGTATTCTTTTTCCAAAAGCAAACAAACAAACCCCAGAAGAAAGCCTGATATCCTGAAACAGCTTGGACCTGGATTACCAGATGGAAGGGGACACTCTGCTCTCAGGGCTTCAGAGCCTGGCCAGGGAGCCCACCCTGTGGACACTTGCACTGGTCCTGGCTCTTACAGGCAAGAATAATCAGGGAAAGAATAAGCATCTTTCTCTGAAATAATCCATATGTCTTTTTTTTAACCTTTTTTTTCAATATGGAAAGGTTGAAATGATATGATGGATTGGTTTATGGGCAAGAAAACACAAGTTTTGCTTCTCAGAACTGGATGTCCCCTTTGTGCTTTGCTAATACAGAAACTGGCAGAACAGGCATTACTTTGACGTTGGGGCTTGCAGCCCTGTTTCCTTGTGTCTCATGACTGAGTGAATCAACACCTAATTAAAGTCACATGAGGGACAGAGTAAAATGCTGCTCAGGCACTGATCCCTGTGAATCTTTGGAGAATAACTACTTACCTCTGTCTTCCTCCTTTTCCAAGGCACCCTGAACAGCTGTGGCTCTGCCTTTTCTTTTCTTTTTTTTTTTTTCCAGAGGAAAGAATAGCACGTAGACCTCAGGTAAAGCAATGCTGCCTATGCAGATAAATGAGGTCTGGGGGAAGGAAGACCAGAGAGTTATCAACATAATCTTGAGGAATTGGAATGATTTGAGTTTGTGCTGGGGGTGACTTAGCCTGAAAGTATAGTCCCTGTGCATTTGACACTCCTGGAAATATAACAGAATGTGAACATTGGGCAAGGAAGTTGGGAGTGATTTGTGGGCTTTCTTGGTATTTTTAATATTAGCTGTAATTTTACCACTTGTGGCTCGTTATGAAGGTCCATAACAATTGCTTTCCATCTCTGAGTGCCAAATACTTGTGTGGAGATTTATTAGGCTCTCAATTATCACTCGGTCACAAGTGCAGCCACCTTAATCAATTACAGGACCATGGCTTACAGCCAAGGAATGCTCCAAGCCCCATGCTGCCTTGCCTGCGCCGGGTGACTTTCACCACCAAGGCCATATTTTTCCCCTTATAAAACTGAAAAAACAAGTATTACAGGATGTTTTAATCAGCATAAGCAGATGTCTCCCTGCACCCCGACACAGCAGAGGCTCCCGGGTCGCGTGCAGGGCGGTGCAGCAGGTGCCAGTGTCTGCAGCCGGGGGTTTTGTGACTGTCACGTGCTGGCACTGGAGGTGCCACTGCTCTGGGTGCTCCATGGAGTGGCATTTCCAGGCTGGAGGTATCCTGGCTGCCTGCAGCCAGGCCAGAGGGCTTCAAGGTGGAAAAAGCAGGTTCTGGGCAGATGTCCTGGCAGGGACCCACTGTCTCCTGGCACCCTGGGCACAGCATCACCCACCCTGATACAGCTCACAGGTTAAAAAGCATGACATTAAAAAATTGCAGCTGTTTACATTCTAGTCTTTTAGCCTTTAAAAATGTATTTATTTTTAGATGTATCTGTCTGATTTAAAAAAAGCTTATTTAGATTTGTTTGCTTGGTGCACGAATCAGCTGACATGTCAGGCATAGCTACAGCACACCGGCAGTTTGTTTCTGCACCTTGCAGCATTTCTTTTAATGGGTCCTGAAGTAATATCTTGAAAATCTCATTTTTCAGTGGTGCAAAAAGAATAAAACTGCCATAGTCCTTATGGTTTCTTAGAAGTGCTTGAAAATAAAAGCCTTAAGGACACTCTTAAGCTGAAGATAAATACAGGGAATTCAATATTTATCTATTAAAAAATTGAAAATGTTAGGAGTATCCAGCCAAAGTACCCTTATTCCATCAGGAATCTTTCAAGGGTTTATTATCATTATTATTATTAATATTAGCGTTGATAACAATAGTGGAGCCTTAGTGATTCCTCTAAGATGTCTTCATTTTTATGACAAGAGAGGTCTTGCAGTCAACCTTAACTCTGGTTTATCTTTTCTCTTCATTGTCTCATCTATTAATATTCACAGTTTCCAAAATAAAAAGCATCAATTCACCATTAAGTTCCCTAAGCAAACTATGCAGTTGATAAATCCAACCTTGTGAGCTTGATTTTGTTTTGTCAAGTTAATTTTGTGTGTGGATTTAAGGATTGTTGAACTTCTTGTGACATCTCCAGAGCTACACAGCATAAAGGAGGGAACACAGTCTGCCCCCCATAACCCTCCTCTGCTGCATTACATAATTCTGGGTGATTTTAGGAGAGCCTTTATTTCCAACAACTATGCTGTTTCCAGCTATGTTCATCAAAAGCAATTTGTATTGGAACTGTTTTCTCCCCAACTTTTCATTAAACGCCACACAACACTGAGCTATTTACACTTTATTTTTAATAGCTACAGCAGAAGAGTCTGCTCTGCACACCCGAGCGTGCACAATAAAATAACTGTTTGGCAGGGGGAAAATGCCCTGTTGTCTTGCAGTACCAGTTGGTATTATGGAGGTTTGTTCAGTGTCTTATAGTAGATTGCAACTGGAAATGCAATACAAAATGAACATCAATGTTTCAGTAGCCTAACCGTGCATCAGATTTTTACTTTGATAGTTATTTTTCTTTTCAGCATTTTTATCGTGACGTGAAAAATTACAGCAGTGGATAGTCAATCTGCTGAGGTCTCCATGTTCTTAAAAGAGAGATAATTGTATCATGTCCTACCCTCCAAGAATGCTCATAGGCAGCTCTGTAGTTGCTGATGCTCCTTTACAGTGCTGGTAGGGACAGTTTATTCCAGTCATGAGACCTTGTGCTGGTAGTGAGAATCCTGTCTATGGAGAGTTTATAAACTTGTTGATTTTTTTTTTTAAGCCTCATATCAAAAGCACTTTTTTCAGCATTTAACAATCTGGTTTCCTTTAAATAATAGTAGAGGGCCCGGTTTTGAAACTCCTGAGGGCTGTTTGCAGTGATCTTTCTCATCGTTTGGGCTCTTGCTGACCTTTGGCTGGGCTTATGTTTGTGTGTGAAGGTTTGTGTAGTGCTCCAGGTGTATATGGAAGGTTCATGCTTTAACATCTCTGCTTTTCCTCTCCAGCATTGAGGATTTTTTTTTTTGCAGGGATACAAAAATGCACAGAAAGCACATTTTTTTAGAAGTCTAGCTCAGTGGTAATCCTACTAAGGCAAGTATTTTGTAGAGAAATGGTATCCAAGTACTTCTAGTCAGATTTCAAATAAAATTCTAATTGGTTTTCTCTCTTTTCATCTAGTGTGGCTTCCAGCTCCTACCTTTGTGCATTACTAAGCAATAAATATTTCTTGGCTCACTCACTGGCTCTTTGTTGTGTGCTTTTACAACATGTGTGAGGGAAGCCTTCCTTAAGAAGAAAAACTGAAAAAACTTGTTAAGGCAGTGAAGACCAAAAATTAATAATTTCATTACTCTTTAGCCTGTGGTTGGAGCAAACTCTGTTGTCTGCTTGGTTTAAAAACAGATGATTTATACCCAAAAGGTGCATATGAGCCTTTGCATTAGTTTTAAAGTGTTTTCAGAAATGCCTTTGGCTAGAGTGAAGAAAGTGGTTATTTTTTGTGCTGTTTGGTTTTGAGGGTTGTTTTGGCTTCTGTGTGTTTAAGAACATGCCCCAGCCCCAGTCAGGTGTGGGGATCTGCAGGGGGTCCATTGGGCTCTGGGCTGCTGGGTGTGGTTGAGCACCATCACCCACATCCTTCCCATCTGCAGCTGGGTGGATGTGCATGGATACTGAAATATCTCCCTGGCAGGTGATGGGCTATTGCAGCAGATTCTGATAACTTCATTTTTTTGAACTTGAGTGTTTTTCTGAAGCAGGATAATATTACCAACTTTGTTTTTCTAGCTCAAATTTTAGACACAAAATAAAGGAAAGCCTTCACCCTTTCAAAGAGAGGCCTGGATGTACACCTAGAGAAGAGGGTGGTGCATATCTCATGTTAAAGATGCTCCAGTGTTTTCTTGGATATAGGAGTGATGACAGTGTGCATAAACAAACATTGAATATCTGAATTCCTTCCTCAAGCAATAAATATTCACTGATCTGGCTAAAGCACTGTTTACTCTTTGTACAATTTGAGTCTGTCTCTATTTGCAGAGAAATTCCTTCCAATATTTTCCTGGTCAGTTGTTGGATGGAGGCTGGGTCAGCTTTCAGAGCACTTCTTTTAATACGCATCAGGTTACCCTGAGGTAAAATGGAAACCTTAGATGTTACTCCTGTAAATAAATGTTTACATAATACAAGGCACTTCTCAGCATTGCATGTCTAAGAAAAAAAGGTCACTTTTGACATCAGTAACTTTAGAGAGTGGTGCCTTTGCCACACAGGTAAAGGAAGTTACTGTGCATTGCACATTCCTTCACTAGATCAAGAAGGTAGCTAGGAGTGCTCAGATGTTACTGCTTTTGTCTCCTAAAGCTTGGCATTTTAAGCTTTAAAGGCAAGATTTGGGCTTAAGGTGTGGGTCCTGTAACCAGCACATGACCAGTTTTGCTCATGTGAGCAATTCCATTAAATTCCCTGGCACTAGTCATATATGAAAACCCAAGTCTGTAATGTATGTGTTTGTGACATCAGGGCCTCAATTCTTCATTTCTAAATGAGAAACTTCCTGTAAAGCATTGTAACAAAAGATAATAGTTTTATCTCTCTTTAGTTTTGCTGCTTTTGTGTCAAAACACTTGTCCAGCACCAACATAAAAATATTACCATCCTATAAAACAGCAACAAAACCATTGTGGTGGCAAAAGATTTAGGATTTCTCCCTGAACTTAACCCACGAGATGTGTAGCAGAACAGCGAGCTTTGTGTTCTGCTTTGGAATCCATTCCAGAGGACAAGCAACATCTGTCCTGTTGGGATTGTATGGTCTTGGAACCAAAGTCCATGAACAGGTGCACCAATTCACCCACTCTGTGATACAGGGGAACCATCGATAGCATTGGGTTGTGGGATGCAGTGGAACAGGAGATCCTGATGATAAATCTATTTTTGCTGCTTATGTATTTAAAATATTGGCAAAACTTGTAGGTTTTCAAACACTGGGAAAAAAATAAAGTAGGAACTATGATGCTGTGGCCTTCTGCCTTTGTGTATTACTTGAGTTTTATCTGAAGATCACACAGAATTGTTAGTATGAGTGATTAGCCCCAACCCTGCCTGTGACAAGACTAGAAGGCTTTTAATGTGCATTGCATTTTTGAATGCCCAATTCCTTCTTCACATCCCTGTCCATCTGTCTCATTCCTCCCCCACAGTTTAGAGATAAAAGTTTGTTTAATAGTTCTTTGCTATTTAATGTTTGTTAAAACGCACTTTGCTGGTGTGATGTCTGGGTACCCTTCCTAGCATGGCCCGGGTTACCGCCAGAGCATAATCAGGATACCTTGTTTATTTACAGCCACCCGGCTTGGTCGGGTTTTCTTTGAGCGCATTATTTTGGGTATTTAATTATTTTCCCGTCTATGGCCATCCAATTGTCTCGCATATCCCCGCTTCTTCCCGTGTAATATTAATGAGCCCTGGCTGAGCACACAGCGCGCTCTTTGTGGGTGGAGGGGAGGGGAGCGGGACCGGCCGGGCTGCGGGAGTCGCGCCGCAGAGGCAGCAGCGAGCGGGGGCGGCCGGGGGCTCCTGGTTCCCCTTCGCCGCCGAGCCCCTGCCTGGCGGAGCGCTCCAAAGCCGCTGTGTGAGGGCGGGCTGGAGCGCGGGGTGTCGCCGGGGCTGGCGGCCGCAGGTGGCCCGCGGTGACAGCTGTGTCACATGATGGCTGTCAGCGCGGGCTCGGCCACCCGCGCGCCCGGCCTCCGCCAGGAGCATCCCGCCGCTCCCAGGAGTGTGAGGGCTGGGGGTGCCGGCTGCGAGGAGGCCGCCGCGCTTCGCCCCCCCGCTCCTCGCCGAGCGGGCTGAATTCCCGGCGGCCGCGGCTCGGGGGTGCCGGACGGCGGCCGCGGGTGCCCGGGGACTCGGGCATGAGACGGAGCCGGGAGCGCGGTGGCGGACAGGAGGCGGATGGATGGCACTGACGGGTCCGGGCCGGCGCTGCCAGGGCAGCGCTTGGCTTCCCCCTGAATTACGCTGATTGTCTCTGCAGCGGGCCCTGGAAGAGACGAAGGAGCGGAGAAGACGGGCGCTCTTTCCTCGAGCAGAAATCCCGGGCTGTGCAGAATTGTGGGGCAGGATTTGGGTTATGAAACTGCGGGGCAGCGCAAACGCAGCCTGGTGCAAACCCCGACACTGCTGTCCTTAAGGTGGTTTCTGTGCTCCTGTTGCTAGGATTAAGGCTTTGCATTGCAGCATGGAGAGTCTTTTGTTTGAGTTAAATTCAGACCTCTTGATATGTCACCTGACAGTCTTGTGGTTTTGGATGAATATGGCTCATTGCTATTATTAACCTGAGTTGGCAGCCAGGCACAACAGGAGTTTATAGGGATTTTGAAAAGTGGAACTGCTCGGGGGACAAAGATGCTTCCCAGGTATGGTCACTGCACAACTCTTGAGATAATTTTAATTATTTAAAAGCTTATTATTTTCCCTGTGATGAAAATACTTATTTCCCAGAGATGTGAATCTTGTAGAGATTTATTTTTTTATGATTCTTACTATAATTTTATGCTAAAGGACACATTTTTTTTTGCCTGAATTGATTCTATCTTGTAGCTTTGCAAAGGGAAGTGCAGTCTGCTTGAATAATGTAATTTTGTTCAGTGCTGGTGAATTTAACTGAAAGGAGCTGTGTCTCATTTGTGTGTGGTTTTAATTAAAACATATTTCAAGAGAGCATGAAACCCGTGTGTGTATGTGCAAACATTTGCATGCATACATGTACCTAAATCAGCTAAAACCTGAACAGGTACTTTTTGAAATAGCGTAAGTGAAGTAGTCCCAAAAATATTCTATGAAATTATTAACAGTGATTGTAAATTCTGCAAGGTGTGTGAATTGCAAAGTTATTCAACATACTACACAGCTTTAACAAAATCTTCCCATGAATTTATTTTCAGTATAACTCTCCAGCTTATGATTACTGTGTTGACTAGGCTGCACCTAACCTGTCAATGTTACGTCTTTTTGCTTGTGGAAAAGCATCTGGCTCATGTATTAGAGTATAAAGATGTAGGTATCTTAATGAGAGTCAAGTGACTCTCATTAGAAGGGAGAAAAAAATGAAAACAAACTAAAGTCAGCTTCATATACAGATAAAGAATTGGACAGAGCCAAGGGGCTTGGCAGGCAGTTGAAGTTCAGGTCCAAGTTTGTTATACCTGTGAAATACCTGGCTGACGTACTTTGTTCCTGGTGTACAATGTGTACTTAGTATAAGCAGCACGAGTTTCCTGGAGCTCAAGAAGTGCATCTATTCCAGGTGAGGATTGCTAAGCTGGTAAATAATGAGACTGACTTAGAGGTGGAGCAGGGAGCTGACCTCCGCAGTGCCTGTGGACATGTCATCCTCTTTCAAGAGATGAAAAGCAGGGGGCTTGGATTTCTTTTTTTGTATTGTAAAGAAACATTATTTCCATAGGAGAAACCTGAAACATGTCACCTCTGCAAGCAGTCAAGGGTAGTTGCCCCTGAAATGATCCACCATCTGTCTATTCTTCCATGCTACCCAGAACCCAGGTCCTGTGACTTCTGTGAAAGCCCAGCTGAGGTCACCGTGGCAGAGGGCAGAGTCACCCGGGGTGCTGGGTGAGCTCCTTCGCAATCCAGCCTCCAGGGCTCCCTCCCTGCCCTGGCCGAGGCACACACGTTGGTTTTCTGTGCAGAATCAGCAAGTGCTCACCACCACAGTCACATAGCCCTGACATGACCTCAGCTCTTGTAAAGACAAATGTCTTGCTAAATTTTTTCTAAGTATAGGCCCCGTAGTTTCTCTACTTTAGGGAATTTTCTTCCTCCTTGCAGCCTTATGGTTGTGTTATGTCACCAGCACTTAAATGGAATCTATCTCTTAAAATGCCAGCTTTGCAAATCAGCCATGCAGCCTGGATCATCCTTGTCTTGTGAATCCTGAGAAAGTTCTTTTGTGTTTCGGGTGCTATAGTTAAAGAAATAAATAACCTGCCCATGCCTCTAAGAGAAGATGGTCTTCCAAAGCTCCAAGTGTCATTAATACACATTACAGTTCTGTTTTCATTGCTTCCAAATTAGTTGTGATCTTTCAGAATGGTCTGTTCAGCTGTTTTGTGCAATAGTGGTCAAATAATAAGTGGATTACTGAAATGCAGTAAGAAGGTATTAAAGTATGTAGAAGACCCTCCCCATTAATCCTATATACTCAACTTTTGTTGTATCTTCTCAAAGCCAAAAGAAAAAAGAATCTAATAACAGATAATAGAAATCTGCAGAGGTGTTTGTGCAGGAGAAGGGAATGCCTGGTTGGAAAAGGCATCTCAGGGCTGGGAGGAGTATGGTAGGATGGTTGGACTAGGCAAGGACCGTTTTCCTTCTGGACTTGATCACCCTTCCCTGTAGCAAAGTAACTGCAGGATCCTATATACTGGGCTGTATAGGTACAGGTGGATGTACATCTCCATGGAATGTGGAGATAATCTGAAATCCCAGTGCAGTCAGTGAACAGTCTCATATTTACAGTGTTAGCTCTTCGTGACAGATGCAGCCTCTGTCAAAGGCTTGTGTAGTAGAAGTTGGCTGGGTCTAAGCACCACTCCAACAAGGCTAATTCCTGGAGAATCATCTGCAGGTGCTGGAGATAAGCTCTGGAAGCCCTGTGCCTCTGTTCTGATGCTCATCTAGCAGGGGTGAAGGAAGATGTTTCCTTCTGCCAGAGCCTGTGAGGGGAGCATGGGGCAAGGTGGGCCCGTCTGCTCTGCCGGGCTGTTCCTGTCACCCTTTAAAAAGGTGCTAACATGTAAACCATGCAGAACAGATAAGCTGGCATAAACTATAAATATCATTTGCGTAGATGCATTTAAAAATAGTTCCAAGTGATTCATCACCAGGCAATTTTTTATAACTATGGGTAACATGATGTAGGAAAACAATAGTTTGACTGATAGGTTCAACTTACTTTTTACATGTTTAGTCCTATTCTGGTCTTGAGCAACTTTACTTTTTAGAAAACTCTTTTCCAGTTCCTACCTGCTTAATAGCTTGATCATTTAGCTTCAGTTGCTTTACTTTAAGATTTCTAAAGTATCGGTTTTTATTAAAAAGTAACCAGGTACAATCTAAGCCGTGTTAATATAAACAGTTTAAAAGTAGTCTCGTCCAGGAGGGAAGATAATACTAGGCTAAACCTTTAATGTAACGAAGAAGTGTTACTCATGTTCTAGGTGGGAATGAGGAGGAAGGAATGTACTGGGATTCAGTCAGAGGGGAAAATCCTGTATTTTAATTGTTGGAGTGATAATGAAGGATTTTTGTGTCTGTTATGTCATCTATTAAAACTTGCACAGAGTGAAATAATACCAATTTATGGCCATTCAGTTCTTGCTGAGAAATGTTGATGGTGGTAATGAACTCCAGGAACACAAGAAAATTCATCCTTAGAGAGCAGTTGGAATTCTGGATTGCTATGAATCTCTATAGTAGAGGTGTCAGGAAGCATGAAATGGATTTGTGAATGTAAGCTACGGGTAATATTCCTGGTGATTGAAGGTAAAAAAGGCAGAAAAGCAGAAAGGACGAAAAAAGGGAAGAGCTGAACAACAGTAGGGCTTAAGAGTGAATATGCATTAAAATACCATTTTTCAGATCTCAATCTCATTGTTGCTAGTTTCTAATAATTCCATCATTAACCATGTGGAATTTTCGCATTCTCTCCCAAATAATTCCTTTTCCTTTGCACTCTGTACTTGCATGAGTGTCTGTGCAAGGGCATTGGATCAGATGGCCTCCAGAAGACCCTTCCAACCTCAACCAGTCTGTCATGGTGTGAGAGCTAGGTTTTTCTGAAGCATCCCATACAGCGTTTATACATCAACAGGTTTCCACTCCATCTAGGCATTTTTGAACATGTCATTCTAGAGGAATCCCCACTTGTGTAGTGGAGATCTCCACAGGAGCAGTGTCCTGCTCAGAAGGAATTTGTTTATCACCAATTTTCCTCTTGCTCCGTGCCCAAACTCACAGCACTGTGTGGCAAAGTCACAAACACTTCTACTGGTGAAAGGTATTTGGGGTTTTCTTGGTGGTGGTTCTTACGGGTTTTTTTTTGTCCTGGGTCAATTTTGGGGTTTTTCTTTAGATCTGATCAGTTTCAAGGAAAGATCAAAGAGTGGCAGATAGGTCATGCAGGAAAAAGTCCTCATTAAGAAACTGTCATTCCCAGAGCAGTGTGGGAAATGGAGACTCACCTTTCATTAACATTGCTAGAACATTTGATTCTAAGTCTCCTGGTTTTCCTGTAAGAAATCTCAAGAAAACATCAGTTCAATGTCAGTTTCCATTTAGAAACTGAACTAATTATATTCAGAAGATCTAGGTCAGTTTTCATCTGCCTGAAGAGGAGCGCTGGAGTGCTGCCCTGGTATATTTGTTTGGAGAATGCTTCTTGCATGTAGGAATTTTATGTTTCTGGGGATAATCTATTCAGATATCAAGCTTAACGGTATTTTAAATCTGCTAACAACAAAAGCAAAGCTCTGTGTCCTGCTTCCCCCTCACTGGTGGGGGTGAGTTGGAGGTGCCAGGCTGCCTTCTGTTTACTGTCTGTCTGAATGAACTTTCCCCCAGCTCTCTGAAAGGCTCTTCTGGTTTGGGAAGTGGCCCGCTATTGCCAGGGAATGTTTTTGCAAGGCTGAAATGTGCTTAAGGATGCTATTATGTAACAGAGATAGCGCTTCTTTGGAATTAGCACAAATTATGATGGATAATAGCTACTAAATGCTAGTCTAGAGAAAGTTAAAATGTCATGTGAAGAAGCTGAGAAGTAAACAAGCTCTTGTTACTTTCACTGAATATGTTTCTGAATACAGCAAGAGTTTTATATTTAGCTTTCTCTCCTCTTAGTGTGTAATCTGCTCTTGGAGCTTTTTATAAGTAGACTTTCCTAAGATCTGGAACAGCTACTGCCTTCTTTGCCAGTAATTTCAAAGTCAAATATCAAAAGTACTAGGTAATGGAAGACATGCTTTTGTCTGAGTGTGAAGGAAATTCAAACGCATTGCAAGGGTGGAGCAAGCAATAGGACCCTTTTGGCAAGCATATCATTGTTATTGTCACACAGTTTCTTTATAGGAACCACAGTGGCCTATCTGGAAAAAATGTTTGTTTCTGGACTTCCACTGATTTCACTTTAATATATGGAGGCTGTTCCTCCAGGAAGCCAGTTTATCCAGTGGTCCTCCTCACTTCTAGCCAAAGTCATGCTCTTAGCAGTTACCATCCCCAGCTCTAGTGCCTTTTGTGCCTCTCAGTTGGTAACACCCCAGGCGTGTGTCAAACTAGGGATTTTGTTTTCTTCCATTTTCTGAAATGCAAGATGAGGTTAATTAGGAGAGCCTCCAGTAAATGTAAGCTTGGCTCTGAGTTTGTCACTGTGCTTGGGTTTTGGTACAGCATTTGCTCCATTTGTCTGCACTTTGTGTGGGCATTTCGTGCTGCGGGTAGCACTTGGCTTTAGGTGCCCAAATGAGAGGGTGCGTGGCTCTTTGCCCCCAAATCTAGACATGAAGTTATTTCAGCTCAAATTGCTCAAGGTTTTCTTTCTTGTAATAAGTTGATTTGGACATTTGTTGCACACCGTCTTCTCTGCAGCTTCTGTTTTTCTCTCTTGTTGCTAAATGGTGGGGATGGGCAGATTAGGAAATAGATTCCACCTCAGGAGAGTGTGTAACTGTATGTCTTGATGCTTAGTTTTACCTCATTAGGGCTACACTAGCTGTAAAACTTGTGTACCTATTCTGAGCAGACTTAGAAACTTCTGATAGGTGATGGTGGCTTTGGTGATCAAATGGATTTTCTGCTGTTACAGAACTTGTTGGTCACATAAAGCATGGGTGCACAGCAGGAAACCCTTTGGGTGCTGGGTTAGAGGAAAGGAAAATTTACTGTTGTCTTGGAGTCTAACATGCCAGGTTTAACCCGTTCTGTGGGTGTCTTTTTGCTGAAATACATGTACAGCTTCATGCAAATTGGGAATCTGTATCCCTCATTAATGGCTGGAAAGGTCCAGTGCCTTGTTTCTTGAGGCTTCTTGAGGTTCATGCTAACAGTGCTTGCCTAAAGGCCAAGAATAAGGAAGACAGAATTTCACTTGATATAGGAAATGGCTTGTAAACTAGCTGAAAGATGATTCCTGCTGGTTTCATGGATACAGCAGGTATCTTGTTTCCTATCTTCCAAGAATTGAGATGGTGTCAGTGAAAATGAATTCCCAAGCCAATGGATGACAGTGCTTGCTGGGCTTTAAAGTGATGCCTGGCTTTTTAAAATGGAAATTTAAGATGGTGACTACAAAGCACCCTTAAAGAGAAGATTATGGAATGGTTTCCAAGCCTGATCCCTGCAAGTTTCCCCACTACTCCAGAGACCTCCTTTGGAGCAGTGGCACTAGAGAAGGTTTTGAGCCTTCAGGAAAGCTCCTTCCCTTGGAAACCTGTTTGGGAATAGGTGTGTTAGGACTGCTTTGTGTGGTTTGCTGACCATGCCCTTGAGCCACAGTGGCTTATGTGGAGAGAACCAGGTGGTTCTCCCAAACTACCCTGTGATTATTCATCTTGGGTTTTTTTTGTGTCTTTAAACACGAAAGCTAAGTTCTATGACATGGATTTTAGATAGCTGCAACATGAAGAAAACATATTACAAGACAGAGCACAAGATCTGTTAATGCTGCACACATAATTTTGTGCAGTTGCAGAGGATTGGTGCAGTTTATGACAGTGTAATTTGGCACATGTAGGGGTGAAGAAAAGAAAACAAAGGCCGTAGTTCTGGCTACAGGATCAAAGGGTTTGATGAAATGGCACTGAATTTGCTTGACTCTATGTTTTAATCAAGTTGTATATACAGATAATGTATAAAGAGCAGTGTAATAAAGAGTTGTGGTAATTGATCCTTCTGCTCTTTTCTTTTTCAATTAAAGCTGGCCTTTGCCGGAGTTTGACCCAAGTCAGATCCGACTGATCGTGTATCAGGACTGTGAAAGAAGAGGACGGAATGTCTTATTTGATTCCAGTGCTAAAAGAAAAATAGAGGATGTTTCAGTGTCGGTGAGTATTTTGCTAATTTACATGTTTATAGTTGTATTTTTTCAAATGGCCAAGTTGATAAATTGCATAGGTTCTGTTTTATTCACATTGACATTTAAATGTTGGTTATATGTAGGGCTATATTTAAATGCCTGTTAACTTGCAAATTATTCAGGCTTCACCGGTTTCACTCTTACCAGCTTTAAATACTATAGTGATCTCTTTGTTCTGGGATTTATCTACTTTCTGCTCTTCCAGTGAGAAGGATTCCTTCCTGGGGCTGCAGCAAGCAATGCTGGGGGTTGAAACAGGGCATGAACTGGGATTTATTGATCTGGTTTTGTGCCATGGTGGGGTCTGCATTCTTAATCAGAAGGTTCCCCCAGCCCCATGTCCTCTTGTGTCCTGTTTGCTTAACTTTTGCCAATTGTTGTTTGTATGCTTTGCTGACAGTTCTTTCACACAAAGTTACTTGAAAACTCTGTTTTTCCTTTTGGCATGATTTGCATGGTAATCTATTAATTGAAACTGAAATGGATGCGGTCAGATGAGGATACTTCCTTCGAAGGGCTCTGGCCAGAAGATTAATTTCTGGCCACAGTGCTACTGAAAGTACTGGTGTGAGGCTGGACAACTAACTTGTCGGCTTTGAACTTCCTTTTCACCATTTCTAAAAACAGTCACGAACCATTTTAAGCCATTCACACCATTTTAACCATGGTGTGAATTGAAATTAATGGTTCCAGCTGCTTTTACCTCTAGGACTTACAGAGGTCCTTCTGTAAGCAGGAGTACACAAAATAACACGTTATCCCCCAAGCCCTGGTTTTCCTGTTGAGTATTGGAGTACAGCAAGAACATTTTTCATCCAGCTTTCCAAACTCTTCCAGCCTGTTGCCATGCTCTTAACCCTGGTCTCAAGTGCTGTGTCCAATATCCAAACCTCTGGATTTGTGTCTTACCAGGCACAAACTTCCAGGCTTCTCCATTGCTTACTCCAGTGCTTTTATAGCCATCAATCAAGATCCCAGTTTCCTAATTTTTATAGAGAATTTGTGAAATAAAGCAAGTTTCACAAATGTTAAAAAAATATATCTTTCTTTTTGATTTAAACTTCTTAGAATGGTTCTGTTAGTTCCTATTCTTCCTGATACTCTTGCCAGGAAAACAGGCTTTTAAAGACAGGAGATCTTTAGAAGTGGTTTATTGGTATGAATTGCTGGCTGTGCTTATCACTATTACTTCATTAATAAAAATAACTTACAGTATAAATCCTCTTGCCAGATTTGAATTAATTTCTTAAATGTCTAAAACCTCTTTAAGATAGGTGTGTACTTGCACATTGCAAACTTCACTGTTTTGGGTTGCTTCAGAAAGCTTATTGACTGTGGCATCTCAACAGCAACAGGATAAATGGGTGGTAATGGAGCTGATATGGTTCCATATTAATCCTTCCTTTTTCTTTGCTAAAGGGGAGGGAAACAGCTGTAGTCACCATCTCCACATGAGACTAGTGGAGGAAAACTGTTTCCAGGTCATTTGGAATATCCAGAAGTCATCTCTAGGAACTTGATCCATTTGTTTTTCATAGTATTAAGATTCTTTGAAAGAGGATCTATTGAAACATTGGCTTGCTATGTATCTGCTTTCTGCAGCATTCAGATAATGTCATGTCAGGCAAAACTTTTCTCATAAAACACAAGTTTGCAGGTAAAAACACGCAGGAGAGTCTTCAGCTTGGCTTGATGTGAGCTCAGTATGGGCTTGTGTGGTTAGCAGGATGTACTGGCCATTTTCAAGGAATTGCATTGTTCATTTCTCTCCCTCTTTATCATGATTTTCATTAGCAAGGACACACCCTGCCTATACAAAGCCAGATCTTGGCTCTAAGCACATTCCAAGGCACTCTTGCCCTTTTGCAGCCAGCCATGTGTGGGCTGGGCACTCTCTGTTCTGAAAGGGTATCTGTTCAGCACCCCACAAAAAGCAAGGCTTTCTGCATCTCTTCCCCCTCACCCCCCATTTCCTTACATGACTTACACCTCTGGATCTACAAATAACACCAGGGAGACATTTACTAGAGTGCCTGGCAGTGGCCAGACTGTTCTGGTTCAAGTCAAAGCAGTCTAACACAGAGAATCAAGAGGGTTTCACTTTGCTTTATGATGCTGTGCTCTTCAGTTCCCATTTTCTGAATGCAATTATAATTTAAGAGTTGTATGCCTACAGCAAGGTGAGATCTATTTTGGTCTGTTTTATATGTATAATCCCTACATATGTTACAAGTTGTGTGTGGTGGGCCAAGGCTGAACATGGCTCAGGCATTTGAATTCTGGAAGGGAAAGTGTGGTCATAAAATTTAAGGAGCATCAGAGAAAACCTTTGCAGACACAGATGTTTCAAGAAACAAAACAGTAAACTCTGGATTTTTGATCAGTGAAAACTGCTGAGTTTGTGCTCACATCAAGCTGGGCTCTCATTAGTAAAGCATTACTAAGTTCATCTTACCCATGAGGGAAATGTGGCTATAACACAAATAAGGACCTTTTATTTTCATTGGATTCAGCCTCCTCATGTCTTCAGTAAAGGTAAATATTAAGTAGACAAGAATTTGGAGAGGGTTTTGCCCAGCAGGACACTGAGGGCAGTCAAGAGTTTGCAGCGTGGCCATTACAATATGTTAATTGCTCAGGAGAATCCCCCCAGTGTTGCTAGAGTTAAACTTGGCGAGGGAAGCTGAGCAGCAGGCAGAGGGCTGGGCTACTCCCAACACTGGGAATGTTGGCCCAAGGCTGTGCCAGGCACAGATCTGCCTCAGGCAGCTGTGGGCACTTTGCATGTGGGAGGCAGAGAGATCCCCTTTGTGAGTCCTATACCTTTTTTGGTGCTAAGCAGGAGAGGTCCTTCCCCAGCTTTCCCTGGATGGGCTATTGATTGGCTGGGCTCTGGAAGCAGAGGGAAAAGGCTGCTGTCTCCTGAGCATCAGAAAATTGTGTGGCTGAGTTCTGCCAGGGTATCCCAGAAAGAGAGTGGCTGCCCCTTCCAGCCCTCTGGCACTAGGTCATGAGCAAATCCATCAGAACAGGCATTTGCACATTGAATGTACCAGGGCAGCGTGTGGTATGAGGAAGAGGCATTACTGATGCCTTTACTGGGCAGCCTCTGTCCCACCCAAGAATCCACATCTCTTGGATTTTTGGGCATCAAAGAACTTCTATGGGTAAGCTTGTGGGTTTGAGCCACTGTCTCTTCTAGAGAGTTATTTTTTTCTTTCCTCATAGCAGTATCTCATTTCTAATGAGACTCTGTTACTTGATGTGCAGGTGATAATGTTACAACCTGTGAGTGGTTTCTGCTGTTAGACTCTTTTCTGTGCTCGTCTGCTCCTTTTGCTCTGACACCTGCTCTCTGCTCCCAGGTGCCACCAGCCCCACTCTCCTCCCTGTGCCATGGGCTATTCCGAGTTCCTGAGCCAGGAGCTGTGTTTGAACACAGGTGTGGTACTCAGCCTCCCTTGAATTTCAAATAAGCACAACAAGCAGCTCCTTTTCCTCCTTAAGGTGCAGCAGCCAGGTGGCCCAGTCAGTGCTGGGCTGTCAGCCTCAGCTCTGCCTTTCCCTGTGCTTGGTTGGCTTCCCAACCTTGACACTGCATCCATACTCAGCTCATGCTGAAGCTGGCTTGTGTTTTACTGTGTGGTGCAGGAATTATGTCCCCATTACTGCCAGTGTGCAAAGGCCAGCTGAAGTATGAGGAGTTTGCCTCCAAGGGCTGGTAATTGATTGGGATAAGGATGCCACAGGAATGGTGCCACGAGGGAGGAGTGGGGAGTGAAGTAAAGAAGAAGCTGAAAAATTGAAGCTTGGATCATGGCTTCCCTTGGAGCAGGCAAAGTGAGTTCAGAGACAGGGATTAACTGTCTCATTTTAATGCTCGTTTTCCTTTCTGTGTTGTCCAGTGGGGATTTATGACAAGACAGTGGTTAACATTGGATCTGGCTGGAGAGAGGTGCTGAAGGGTCATGTAAGATCTAAAAAAATTCCTAAGTTTAAAGATCATCCTAGAGGAAGGTTTGAAGTACAGGGAGGATGGAGGGATGTCAAGGGATCATGAGAAAGAGAAGGGAGGAAAAAAAGGAAGGACCCAAACTGCACTGTGTTGAGCAGAGATCTAGAGTTTGGGCATATGGTAGGAAAGGGGGAAAGACAAGGAATCAGAGAAGGTCAGTGACTTGTTGCCAGGACCAGAGGGAGAAGAAGGTTTTCAGAAACAGCATTTGTTTTGGTTTTCTGAAGAAATGAAAGAGAGACCTGGGATGCAGAATTTGAGATGTAGAGGTGCAATAGTGAACTTCAATTTGAAGAATGGAAAGTTCCCCTCTTCCACTAGTTGTCTTTATCTTTGAATGATTTCGCTGAAAGGTCATATGATACTTGATCTCCTTCAGCAGTAATTTCTTTTACTCTGAATGTCATATTTATCCCAAAGTAGAGAAATGGCATGCTGTTTGAAACAAGCCAGGATTAGCCACGTGTTCTAATATACTTCAGCACTGGATAAATGTTGAACAGCAAATTGCTTTGGGGGATTGGTAATTGGATAGTGAGCCTTTTGCTTTTAGGTGAGTTGTGTGAAATGGAGACTCTGGTCTCTGTCTGGCTCTCAGGACAGGTTTCCAGTGAGCGAAGTGGAGCAGATGGATAAAGCTGTGAGCACAGAGATCAAGTCCCACCTTCTTAGCTCTGCTTATTCTCTCTAAACAGACATGGAAAAATACTAGTGGAGTAGGGGAGCAGGGGGTTGTCTTGACTTCTTTCACTGACCTCTGAGTAATAGAGGAACTTGACAACTCTAGAAATAAAGGGAGATTGTGGCACTTGGCAGCTGCATTTTAACAAAGCTATCTGGATTTTTACATGAGCACTTGTAGGGGAGGAATGAGTGCCTATTCAGGCTACTCCCATGTCTTAGGTAGATGCACACATTTCATTGCACATACAGACCAGCTCATATTAATATAGCAAAAGAGTTAATTTATCTGTTTTGATTTTTTTTTAATGGAAAGCCTGTTTTGAAAATGAGGAACAGAGCTCTTGAAGAATAGCAACTTTACTTGGAAATAGAGATTTCTCTATCACTGCCACCACAGTGGTATTTGAGCACCTGCTGCTGCAGAGGGGTAAAAACGAGTAAAGCATACGATGACATTTCTCTTCCCTTCTGTCACTCACTCACAGCCCTAACACACCTACACAGAGTCTGATTTAGTTCAACACACCAGGCTCCTTTCAACTTTCTTGTTATCCCCAAAGCAAAACCTGCCCAGCAGAAATTCCTCTTCCTTTTCACAGCACTGGGCATGTTTTTCCCACTTGCTGAGGAGAATAGAGACTTTGTGTCAAAGAGTTAAAAGTCTTTGCTGACAGATGTGGAGAAAAGAGACTCCAGAAGAGGAACTAAGGAAGAAAAACTACTTTGTACCCTATACCCTATAAAGACATTTTACTTTAAGTTTTCTTCAGAACTACCTGATAGGTCTCCAAGACTTTCAGCAAACGATGACCTCTAATGTCAGAACTGGGAGTGCCAGAAGTCTTTGGAGCTGGGTGGTATCTGCAGTGAGCTGGCAGGGAGAGAACAGAGTGTGACCCCAGCAGGGAGAGCAGTGTGACAGCCAGCAGCAGAGCTGCCCACGGCATCCTTCCAGCAGATGTTCTGCTCTCCAGCAAAAATGGGCATTTCAGAGAACTCCAGCACCACCCTGCCCAGGGATCGGATTTGACACAGCTGTGTCTAATTGGGAAGAAAATTCACAGCTTTGAAACAGTCCCTTGTACAGTTCTTAAATAATTAGGTTACTTTTTTATTTTTGGAAACCCGGCTTGAGTATCTTTGGAATATTATGTGGGAATGCAAGTAATCCCACTCCTTTGATGCATAATATCTTAAGATTTGTAGCATCTAAAATTTCATTGACATTTGGAGTCAGAAATCTCAGAGGAGAGGGTCACTGCAAGTACTTGATCTCATTGTCCAGTGAGTTCATCTTACACACATGCTAAGTTTGTGAAAGAGCAAATACCAAAATTCATCAGTGATCTGCTTTTCAGGAGGGATTTACTGTTCACAAGGTTCTGAAAAGTAGGAGCTGAAAGATTGTGACCTCATTTAAAGACTCCTTGCAGGAGTTTTGGTTCATTAAACTCCACTACAAAGACCAAACAGCCATTTTCCTGGTTTGCTATTTAAATTAGGCAACTATTACTTCAAGTTACCTGACTGCCCAGTGGATCTGGGAAAAGCTGCTGTGCAGAAAAATGCAGTGATACTGAGAAGAAATTATGTAAAAGTAATTAATTTGCAAACTCAGCCTATTCTTTTTAATGCACAGAATTTTATTTTCTCTTGTAAAGTCAATAAATGCATTTCTACAGTCTCAAGTAAACTAAGTTATAATTGTAACATTTTAGAAGGAACTTTCAACATCTGATGGAAAATGCAAGCTGAAATGTGGTTTGCCTGCAAAAGCTGCTGTAACCCTGTGGATTGTATGTGGTTTTATCACATGATGCTTGCCTAGCCTAGGACATTGTTGTTTGTGTCAGAGATAAAATGCAATTCTAGTTCACGAGCTCCTACTGAAGTCATATGATGATGGTTCACATGTTCCAGCCATTGTGCACTGTGCTTGAGCCACAGATCCTCAGTAGCCATTAGCAAATCTACATATTGCAGGATTTCAACGAGCTCTCCACTGTGTGGAAAGAGGACACTGCTGTGTGTCAGGAAAGCACAGGGCTGGGGGAAAGTGAACATTTCCTTCCCCTCTGCCATGGAATTACTAATTTCTCTGCACATTTTTCCTTGAGGCTTTCTGTGGCAGCAGCTCTCTAAGGGAGCAGCAGTGACGGCTGCTACATGGGGCTTGATAATCCTGGCCATCTTCTGCTGCTTTGCTAAACCTCACCCACAGTTAGGGCCAAATTTAAGTCACCTGTCCCTAAAAGAGTAACCTGGACAACCTAGGACAGAGGCATGGGACTCCCATCTCTCCACAGCAGTAAGGCCAGTCATCTTTTTGAACAGCTGTTGCTGATTATTGAGCAGTCATGGAGTTACTAATGTGTGCCTTGCCTATTTCACACTTTTCTTTATGCCTTTTCCTTAAAGGTTGAGACATGGTCATGTGTTTGAATGAAGGGGAAGCTTGTGGCAGGAAGCTGTGAGTCCAGAGATGAAGCTGTGACATAAAACAGCACTTCTGTGTTCCCATCTGCCCCTTAAACCTTGCTTTCAGCAGGGTTTGCTTCCAGCTTGCTCTTACTGGTTTGGTAATTGTGTAGGAAATGGTAATTAAGGAAGTCTTAGGGCAGAGTTAGTGTGGAATTTTGAGCAGTGTAGATCATTTCTGTCTCCTAGTGCTGCCCACAAGCAGATGTAAATAATGCCAACCTTACGTGGGTGTGCTGAAGTGTAATGAGTGTGTGAAAAATACATTGAGATCTTTAGGTAAAGAGGGTTGGCAATGCCAATGCTGGTGTAAACTGCATTAACTTGGTGGATGTTGATTCTGCTTGGGATGCTGGGATTCTCAAGGGAAATCACAACTGTTTTTAAATTGTGAATGAAACATAGTAAAGCATCTCCCATGCCAGTGATTGCTAATTCTTGGTGTAGAGTGGACACAGATCCTGCCCATCCTGTACCTCAGTTCCACTCCATCTGGGCTCTCTAAACTCTCTTCTCTGCTGTGCTTTCTGTCTGAATCTCTGTCAGAATTTACCTTTGGGATTGATTCTCCATAATTTTGTGAATCTTTTCTGCCTTCCCTGTAATACTGTGTTTTTCAGCTTTATCCATTTTCAGCCTCACAATTCCCTCGTACAGAAAACATAAGGAACGTGTCACCTCTGTGCTGCCCTTGAGAAAGACTAGGGGGCTTAGACACGGCTAGGGTGAGATCTGTGAAAAACAGGATCTTTTCTTTCCACTTGCCCTTGTAACATGAATCTCCTGAATTCTGTGTTTTTCTTGCTTGATAATTAATGGTGAGCTGCTCCTTCCTGTGTGCTGCTTATACTCCTGTGTCATCTCCACTCCAGTAGGCACAGGGAGTAAGGTGGGCATTGCCATCCTTCCTTTAAATGCTTTGGTACCAGCCTCTCTCCTAATCCTGGGTCTAAAAAAGTCTACTTAGGAAGATGGAGTTGGAGTGACCTGTTGACTTCTGGCTAATTGGAAGTAAAAGAGTTCAGCTTTCCTTTGAACAGCCAGGCTGCAAAAGATATGGGTATATGTTCTATTACCTGTTTCCGGGGGCATGAGCCTTTCAGCTGTTAAATATCTTACTTAAACAGGTAAGTACAATGATACTAACAGTGGTTTCAGGTCATTGGTCTTAGTGTGTCACATGTTGTCTTTATTTCAGAAACTCTGCAGTGATGCTCAAGTGAGAGTTTTTGGGAAATGCTGCCAACTAAAGCCTGGAGGAGACAGCTCTTCTTCCTTGGATAGTTCAATCAATTCATCCTCCTCATTCTCTGATCCAAAAGAACAATGCCCAAAATACCAGGTGAGTCACTTTTTTTTTTTTTTTTCATAACACATGTCAAATGCTAACAGCAGGTGAGGCATGACTGTTTTAAAATACTTGAAATGAGAGGCTGGCAGTGGAGAGCAGATTTCAGTCAGAACCAAGACCTTGGTTATGACTCAGGAATGTTTAACACTGTAGCTTTGGGTATTATCAAGTCTAAAACCAACCAGCTGGTTCTCTTGGGATGTGTCTTGAATGGCAGCGATTTCTCCAGGGCATTTGTTCCATTTTGTGACCCAGGTGATAACACTCATTTGGTGTGATCAGACTAGGCACAAATATCTTGGTGTAGATGAAGTAGTCTATTTTATTGTCCAGTGCCAGGGAAATAACAGAGAGACACATTGTCTGTAGGGATAGTCTGTGTAACAGCTTTTTAAGGGATTCGGTGCACTTGAGTTCCATTTTATATAAGAGATTTTTGCCATGAGAGTAGCTAGAGTCATCTGACACGGATATATTTTTGTCATCTCTTCTTCCACAGATCACAAGTGTTTTATATTAAGCCACCCTAAAATAGAACTAAGCCCTTTTCACTCTTTGTAATGAAGTAATTGTGTGTTTGAGGGAAGCCGCTATCTCCACAACCTGCTTTGGAGTACAATACTACTGATGTCTTAATCTCCCACAGATAGAAATGAAGAACCTTCCAGTGCTGACTTTTCTACTGTCACGTTAACTCCTGCTATATTTGGCAAGCTGTGTATTCTTGTTTTCTCTTTCTCATCACACTCTTTTCCACAGCTTGGGTAAGGTGGCTGAAGATCTGTTTTCCGTTCCTCCCTTCCTGGCAGGGCATTTAACTGTGGTTATGAAAGGAAGAGATGTTTCTGTCAGCAGCTCCCTCCAGCACAAAGCAACCTCCTTTGTGCACTGTGTGCCCAAGGAAAACCATGCCCCCCACTACCCAGAAACTCTCTCTCCTCCAGAGCAGGCTCTATGCAAACAATGCTCAATGTTACTAAAGAAAATAAATTTTAGTGTTTGGCATGAGCATGTATTTTAAAGCTGTGGAAAGTTTTCCCTTTGAAGTCCCTATTTCCACATGAGTATCACTCTCTCAAAATCTTACTGAGTTGAACTGGAATCACAGTGGCTGTGTGACTGTGTCACACACTTTCAGCTGAAGTTGGTCTTCCACAGCTTATTTATTGTAAACTATCTAGTGCATTCGTGAGACTCCTTCCAGGCTTCGCCAGCATGTGAGCAGAGAGACAAAAATACAAGAATTCTTTAATGTGCAATAAAATTCAGTATTGGGTATGCAGAAGGGCCAGAGTAAGTTTGTCCAGACTTCACTCAGCCTGGCATTTCCTATGTTCTGAATGCTGTGTTTCTAACCTCAGAGGTTACTTATTGGATTTGCAGTATTTTTAAGTTCTCGTGTTTGTTTTTTATAAGGCTATAAAATGGAAGTTCAAATAATATAAGACTATGGGATTTTTAAAGTACTGCTTTATGTTTTGTTATTTAAATACACTTCGATTATATATGACCAACTTGAATTGCAAGGTGAAATACAGAGGTTTTCCATATATTTCCATATTCCAGGCTTCCATATTTGTAATTATGTCCCAAATTTAACATTTATTTCTGTATTTCATTTTTAATTTACAGATATACTTAGTTATTGACAGGACAATGTGTATAGTAAGGGGAGTATTAAAAGCTGTAAATATGTTCAGAAATGTAATTTCCAAATCATGCAAATGTTACTACCTCTAATATGCTAATGTGCAATCACAAACACTTGTGGGTATTTTATGATCAGTTTTTATGGGAGCTCTAAACTGTGACCTGAGGAGTTGGTTTGTGTCCAGGCTGTCAGTGCCACAAGTTGTGCCTGTTTTACCAGATGGTCCTTGGCTACTTTTTTTTTGAGTTTTTAATATTTAACCCCTTTCCCGAGTTGGTTGTACTCTGCTTTGGTCTTGAATGACCTGTATTTTGCAGCATTAGGGGCCCAAAGAGTTGAGCTGTAACAGTGTTTCCATACTAAATGCATTAAATATATGTCTTTGGTTTTGCGTGGTAAAATTATTGTTATTAATTGTAGATGAAATGCCAGGCTGAACAGGCCACGAGCTCTTCTTATCACTCACTCTCTTTGCCTTCATCAGGGCTTGTCTGTCTTTCAGAGAAAAGGGAAACCCCTATAATTAAATTTAAAAGCAGCTGATTTTAACTTTAATTTAGGTGTCTGACAAAGAAAATCAATACTTTAAGATGAAGTATTTTTACTGAGCTTTAGAATTATATTTTCACAACAGCAGAAAGTTGAAATCAAAACCCACCATCAAGGGCTTGACATTTAATCAGAATTGTGTCCTTCATTTGGAGATCTGCAACATATTTAAAAACAACAATCACAGAGTGAGGCTGTAGTAATTTGCAGTGTTCTTAAGACAGGATTTTGTGATGCTGGCAAACCTGTTATTTCCTGGAGTCATTAACATCTATGCTGAGATTTCCTTGGAGCTGCTGGGTCATACTGACTGGTTTTAAATTCTAGTTTTTCCAGTACTGCCTACAGTGCACCTGAGCAGTGGGATGTCCTGGGAGGCAGAAATGGAAATTTCACTGAGGCCCAGCTAATGATCAGCTTTTGCCCTGTCATTGAACACTTACAAACCTTGGAGTTGTACCCTCATTTTTACAGTTGTGGTTTCTGCTTCCAGTCATCCCCTCTCCTTGCAGGGATAGATTTCAGAGGTTAAAAGTATGGCTGTTAAAAGTATCATCAGCTTAATTGAGAGTGCTTGAAAAGAGCTAAAAATTGAGAAATGTTGTAAGTGTGTTGCCTTGTGGCTGATGAGCATTTCCTTGTTCCGGCCCTTGTTCTGTGGCCTGGTGTGAGCAGAAACACTGAGTGGGATGTTCACAGCTATTCCTGCTCCCCATAGGGGTCTGTGGTGGGGACACCCTGTCCTTGGTTGTGCTCCAGACTCACTGTCTGACACTGGCACAGGTTGCCCAGAGTACTGGAACTGTGGCTGCCCTACCCCTGGAAATGTTCAAGGACAGGCTGGACCAGGCTTGGAGCAACCTGGGCTAGTGGAAGGTGTCCCTGCCCATGACAGGGAGTGGAACTGGATGAACTTCAAGGTCCCTTCCAACCCAAACCATTCTGTCATTCTGTATTTCAGTCCTGTGTAGAATACATGGTAATTCAGGATACTGGTTGTTCAGAGCTTGGTTAAGGAATATGGAGATGTACTGAGCATCTTCCAGCAGGGTTGTTTCTGTGAGTGGTTTAAGGGATCTTTTAGAAGGATTACTCCAGGGAATGGAGTAATTACATGCTATCACACACCTTGAAGGAAACATGTTGCTCTTCTACACAGTGCCAAACCTCCCCACCTGAGAACTGGCTGAGCTCTGTTTGTGAGTGATCACCACATTTTAAATTATTCAGGGCAAGGTGCAAGTGGAGACCCAGCACTAATACTCTAACACTAATAGAGGTGAAACAGCCCTGGACAAAGGGACAGTAAGCACAGTCATTGAAAATACACAAATAAGAAGTCTGTGAGCAGAGCAGTTGTCTCCAGTTGATTGCCCTGAGTAACTTTTTAATTTTAGGGTTTTGTTTGCGGAATTTGCCCTAGCCTATGATGCAGCATAGTGACATTGCTCCTTGGTATTTAGCCTGTGTGCCTTACAGCAAGCTCCTGCCACCAGAGAAGCAGGAATTGCACCACTTTAGCCTGGCATCATGATGCTGCAGCTCTTTCCTGGTGCCATTATAGAAGCACCAGGGAGAGATTCATCCTATATAAAATATCATCCATAGATAAGTTATTAATCAGTCTTTGTCAAGTAAACATTGGTCCAATTTGGCTCAATTGCACAGTCGAACATCTCCAGTGAACTGGTGATTCTTCTTGTCAAGCAGGAGCAAGGTTTAGTCTTAATTCAGTAAGGTGTGTTAACACATTCTTAAAAGTTTAGTCCCCTGGCTCAGTGCCATTGCAATCTGCTTCTTCTCACCTAGGTGGGTTTGATTTGCTGCATGGTTTTAGTGGTTGAGCTCACAGCCAGTGTTAAGATCACTTTCCCTGTTAGCATTATCTTGATTAAACTGTTCAACTTGGCATGTTCAACAGTGTTCCAGCAAGATACTTCACATATTTATCTTCTAAATAAGGAATATTTTCTCTCTTGTATGTTGCCTTAGTAGAAGCGTGCCTCTAAAATGCTTAAAACCAAAAGTTGGTGGGTTTGTTTTTGCAGGGCTCTCGGTGCTCCTCAGATGCCAACATGCTTGGAGAGATGATGTTTGGCTCTGTGGCCATGAGCTACAAGGGCTCCACATTGAAAATTCATCAGATCCGGTAAGATTAACTTTTTGCTGCTGGTGTTTTCAGAAGACTCATTCCTTAGCACTGATAAATAATGAATTGAATGGCACAACTGCAGAGTAAAATGGATTTCTGTGTTTATTTTAAAGTCAGTCTGATGTCATTTTTGAAATAAAAGGCTGTTATGTCGTGTTAAGGTCAATAAAATCTGGAGGGCTGTGAAATGGAAGCCAAAGCCTGTCTTGGCTCTGTTTCTGACTGACATCTTCCCTTCTGTTCCCCAGCTCCCCTCCCCAGCTCATGCTCAGCAAGGTGTTCACAGCTCGCACAGGAAGCAGCATCTACGGCAGTCTGAACACGTGAGTCCACTAGCTTTGTAACTATTGCACAGAAGCAGATGAATGTAAGAACACACAGGACTTTCTTTGGACCCTCCAGATTCTTTCTTTAAAAAATTAACTCCTTTCTACATCCTGTCACCTTTCCCTGACGGTTGTCTTCACCTCACTTGGCTCTAAGGGAATTAATGAACCATTCTTTCCATGCTGATGTGGTGAAGCTTGATATTGTAAGGTACAAAAGTACCTACCTGCAACCTTGGGGATTCAGTCCAAGATGAAGAAAAAGGTGTTACAAAAATGTCTGGCTTCAGAGGGCTCCATGTTTAGTTTTATGGTTTTAAGTGACCCACCTGAGGACATGGCTTAGGCTGTGAAAGCTTCTTCTAGTAGAAGCCTGTGTTCTTACCTTGTCTGTTCCATTTTGGCTATAATGACCCAGCTCTCTATTCTACTGAAATGCAAATCACTGGTTTTGTTATGTGTTTTATATTTGTTATAGGTTGCAGGACAGTCTTGAGTTCATTAATCAAGACAGCAATACATTAAAGCCTGACCACAGTACAATTATGAATGGACTTCTTGGGAATATAGGTAATTGCAAACAGATTTTATTTGCTGATATCTTTAATTGAATAATCATAGATTCTAGAATATGCAAATATTTTAAATAGAATCAAATTTTTAAAAAGCTAAAGATGTAGCAGAAAATTAATGCTGATGGAGCTTGGAGGAGAATAAATTGGACTGTTTGGGGAATTAGCAGTCATTCAGTATACACAGCTGCATATATGTATATGAAGTACATAATAGAAATATTTATATATACTTAAGTTAAAATACAGAAAATGTTGGAAAATAACATTCTGTAGAAATTCCTGAACAGCATATCTCTGATCAGGCAGGATTGATTCTGCCTGGCTCAGTTCCCTGGTTTTATTTTCGTTAATAATTCTCATTCTGCTCTGTACTCTGCCCACCTGAGCACTTGTAGCTGCGTGTCCTGTACGAGTCTCAGTTAACCTTGCACAGCTGTGCTGGAGCTTTGGATCAAATCAGACAGAATATCTTTGTGTTCTCTCCTCTGGCTGACCATGGGAGCTAAGCAGTCTTGAGAAACCATCTGGCATCCTCAGTTCTCAGCTTCCCTGGAAGAGCTGTGGGTGGAGGCTCCATGAACATTAGATAACAAAGGTCTTGCCTTTTCCCCTTGAGAACAGTTGAGCTTATAGGACTGGACTTCAGTGCCTGGTTGTCCAGTGTAGCAGCCTGATCCATGGCTCTACAGCACATCCTCCCTTTCCCTTCATTTTAATTGTTGACTTTCCAAGCAAATGTCTGTTGTAGGTGGAATAAGGGGCTTATTTTCACAATTGCTTTCCAGGATATTGCTGTATGTAAAATATGCTTTTATAGGGTTGGAAGTAAGGAGTATATTTGACGACTGTGTTACTCTTAAATGGGTTTCTGACTTTGATGTGGTCCTAGATCTTAGGGCTGTTTACTGCTTTCCTTCACATTTACTTTGGTAAGACTGTGCCCAAGCATGGGCTTAAATGCTTCTCAAGCTCATGAGCTGTATACCTCATTAAAATAATTTGCAGTAGTCCATTTGTAAGGGAAACTAATTAAGCTTATAAGAACCTATTATCTGTTAAAGGCTTCCTGAATTCACTAAATCAGGAAAGTTTAAAAGATGGCATTTTTCTTAATATTCAGTAATCCTTTCAGACTTCAGTTGTGATTTTCAGAGTGAATGTGGTGCCTGATCTAAGAGACAGGAGATCACCTTCATCTACTGTTAGGGTTTGCTGTGGCTGGTGCCTGACAGAAGTTTGCTATATCGTTAGAGTGATCTAAACTGCAAGTCCCAGTTCAGATAATGCAGCTCTTAGGCATGGAGTGATTCAGGTGTAGCCAGTGCCACCTGTTCACCTGTGTCCAGCTGTGGGGTGACTCTGGTGACTGCCCCAAGAACTGAGCAGGACGTGTGGGCACCTCGGAGCAAGGGTGTGTGGCAAGAGGCACAAGGTTGCCAGCAAGAAGAGGATGCTGAAGTTTTCTTTGTGATTGAGCTGCACGAGTTTTCAACAGTGTTTGTTTGCAGTTGCCGTTTGAGCACAGAGGGAACCATGGGTAAAATAGGGAGAGGAGTTAATCTGTAACTGCAGCATTTCTAACAACTGTGCTCAGCAGCAGAGACTGCTCCTGACTCACCTGTGACAGGAGGAGGGTCTGTGTGTTTTGGCTGGGAACTGTTTACAAGGTGCTTTTTTCAGATGTGCTGGTTTAAAAAAACCAAAGCAGCCCTGGTCACGTGTTCCCTTTAATGGCTGGAGGCCTAAAAGAATGGAAGGGAGCTTTGAGGTGCAGCCTTCATGTTTTGCATAATCAGAAAACTTTGAGTGAGCACTGGCTTCAAATTTAGGAGAGGGACTGGCAATTAACTCCTTAAAAATACTTGTGGGTTTTTTCTGGCTCTGTGTACAGTAAATACACTGTTTCCCTGGTATATCTACAATCCAGTATTACTTTTAAAATGTACTACTGAGATGGCTAACATTTATTTTCTATGTGATCATTTCACTCAACTTATGTACTGACTATTCTCAGAACTACTTCATCCTATAATTTTCTGTTAGTTCTACTAAGATGAATTCCTGCCTTCTTTCTCCCTCTTCCTCCTTCTCTTCAGAAGCAGTGTTCCCAGCCACCCCACCAATGTGGATGTTAAAACAAACATTATACTCTGTGATGAATCTCCTGTTTGTGGTCAAGTTAGGCTTTGAGCCTGCATAAATTAATCATTTTTCAACCTTTAAAAAAAAAAAAAAAAGCCCTTTTGAAAAACCCCATCCTTGTATGGGAGACAGTGGAAAGCTGGGTCTATTATTTTAATCTGTAAATACTGTATAGCCCAGCTGTGAGACTCATCCTCGCATCAGCGTTCTGGTAAAGCCTCAGAGCTGTTCTCCTGCCCGTGTTACTCTGCATTTATGTTGGCTCAAAGCTCCTCCCTGCCCTGGCCCCCTCCCTATGGACTGTTCTGCTTTACTAACCTGATTCTCTGATGTGTATTTTACGTTTTGCCATGTAGGTCTTTCCCAGCTTTGCAGCCCCAGGCGGGCATTCTCAGAGCAAGGTCCGCTCCGCCTCATCCGGAGCGCCTCTTTCTTTGCAGGTTTGCTGTTTGCTGTGCTGTGGGGCTAGTCTAGCTGGGGTGACAAACTGTGGGGATTTGTAGTTCAGCCCTGCAAATAAGATCTCAAATTTAAAAATCTAAAAATTTTTAAAAAATTAAAAATGGACAGTGGTGTTAGCTCCTTTACCTTTCTGGATACATTCCTTAAATCCCCAGAGGACAGCAGGCATTTAATAGTCCTCTTTGGAATTGTGCACGTTATTTTGGAAACTTAAATATTTAAATATGGAATTAATATTTATGGGGATAATATTTCAAAATTATGTCAAGCTATTTTCATCTGGATTGGTTTCAACCAAACTGTAAAAATTAGAGCTAAATTAGATTTGTTCATAATGGACATTCTTACTTTTAGTGGCTGGGTCTTATTTCCATGGCTGAGTAGCTTTATTTCACACACATATTTGTAAAATATATCACATTTCAAGACTATTGAGCCTGACACACCTTTGATCTTGTCTATACACAGACTGTGAATCTGGACAGCTTACAGCTTAGTTGAACAACCAATGCACTGCTTACAACTTAAAAGTATTGATTTCTTCAAGAGAGCATTCAAAACTCCTTTAAAAATACATACATAATACCTGAGAAAGCTGGTATAGGAATGAAGTAATGTTTATTTTGAGTTTTGGTGAGTTTTTTGCCTATGTGCTGAGTACTACAAATGTGACCAACATCCTCTTAGTACAATAAAATTTTATTGAAAATTATCTGTGGAAAGAAACAAAATCCTAGTTTTAGTTTGCACTAAAATACCTGTATGGACTTGAGAAAAACACATACAGGCTTCTCAGGTAAGTGTTTTGGTTTGTTCAGCTAAGCAGCCTTTCTTGGTGATGGCCTTGTGCAGTGCTGTTGATCTGAATTAATGAGCATGTTTTTGTTTCATTAATTACATGGAGATCTGCAAACAAAAAAGGAATTGTACATTCCCCTGCTAATTGGTATTCCTTGTTTTACAGTTCATAGCAACCCTATGGATATGCCTGGGAGGGAGCAGAATGAGGACAGAGACAGCGGTATAGCAAGATCTGGTAATGGCAGTTCCATGTGTTAACCCTGTCAGCTCCAAAATATTCACTAATATTTGTCACGGGATCTCTGCACATCATGAAGTAGTGCTGAAATGGGATTGTTCTGGTTTGCTCTATGTGACATTAATGACACCTCTCTGTACATGTCCAGATGATGCAGGTGGTGATTGGGGGTGTATTGGGCATGTCACTGTAACCTGACAGCAGTGCCTTTTATTAAGCAAGCTGCAAATAAGTAAGGCAGATTAAATACTGAAATGAGCTTGGAGCATTTCTAAAGAATACTTGCTGTCATCTCCTTTCCAAATCCAGGAAGCCATGTTGGATGGGGCTTGGAGCAACCTGGTCTAGTGAAAGGTATCCCTGCCCATGGCAGGGGATGGAATGAGATGAGCTTTCAGATCCCTTCCAACCCAAATCATTCTGTGATTCTGTGTTCCTATGATGGTAATGTTAAAACATGAATTGGCCTCAAAAGCACCCCTTTCCTCCTTCCAAATTCAGGATGTTAGACACTTGGGCTAGGATTGTAAAGGCTGTTAAAGGATGTGATCAACATTACTCCTTTCCACAAGGAATTTATTTCCTGATACTCCTGTTGCTGAGCAAGGTGCATCCTGTGCATTGCCTATTATGTAAATCAGCAGGACTGTCCCACCCTTGTTGTGCTTGTATGGCTTGTTAATGTCATTATAAACTGGTTATTTTTATATTAGAAACACAGATAAGCAAAAGAGAGGGCACTTGAGAAGCAACACCAGTATGTCTTGAGAGACTTGGTTTAGTTGCTGGTGTTATATTCCAAATGCTCTTCCTTCTGGAGAGATTTTTATTCCTCTTTTCCTTGCAGCATCTCTCAGCAGCCTGCTCATCACCCCGTTTCCATCTCCGGGCTCCTCGTTTAACAAGAGCTGTGCCAGCAGCTACCAGCGGCGTTGGCGTCGCAGCCAGACCACCAGCCTGGAGAACGGGGTCTTCCCTCGATGGTGAGCTGGGCACTGAAATGCTGCTTGCTGCCCTTACACCCTTGTTGGCTTGATTCTGCTCCTGCATGTGTACATCTGCTCTTGCTGATGCTTTTGGTGGGGTATTTACAGAGGTGTAAGTCAGGCTGGTCTTTTTTAGTCTCTGTTTTCCTCATGGCATTCATTGTTTTTTCATTTAACTGGAAAGCCTTCAGCAACATGTAAATCTGTAGGCTGTATTTTTGAGGATAAGAAGCCCTGAAATCATACTCAAAACACAAATTCTTGGCAGGAATGGGAGAGAACTAGAATAGCATATTCTGATCCTACGAACACTTTGAATCTGGTTCCAGACTTTTGTGATTGCAGAATCAATTAATAGCTGTTTGTAAAAAAACACAAAGGGGTTGTTACCAAAGATGATTAGTTGACAACACATGCAAGCAAAAGATGTTTGCTGAAGTTAAAGAACTGAATTACACAGGAAGACAAGGTACAACTTTAAGCTGTGGATTACATTAACTTTCCCTTTTGTTCATGCTCCAAGGTCCATGGATGAAAGCTTCAACTTGTCAGATGACAGCTCTGGTCCAAACCCAGGAATTGTTAGGAAGAAGAAGATAGCAATTGGGGTTATTTTTTCACTCTCAAGAGATGAAGATGAAAACAACAAATTTAACGAGTTCTTTTTTTCACACTTCCCTCTTTTTGAGAGTCACATGAACAAACTGAAGAGTGCAATAGAACAGGTAAACACAGTTGCTTTGGCTTCTTGCACTTGTACTGCTGTATATTCTCCCAGCCTTGTCAGATTAACTTCTAACTCCTGTTGCTAGTTACAAAAGTGGGATCAACTTAATGTTGGGTGTGGGAATTGCATCACTGCAGTTAAAACTTTGACCCCTTTTATGCCTTGAATGGTGAAAAGCACAAAAGAGGCAGAAGCTGCAAATGTGCCTCACCTGTCTTCTGTCAGATGGGAAAGTTGGTACTTGGACCATCACGTTCTCACTTGAAAAAATTATTTGCATGACCAGTTGAACGAAAGATAAAGTCAAACACATGACTTGGGTTTCCATTTTCTGTGCTTCTGTAGCTCTGTGTTACTTATCTGTTTAATGATTGCTTTCAAGGCCATGAAAATGAGTCGGAGATCAGCTGATGCCAGCCAGCGGAGTTTGGCATATAACAGAATTGTGGATGCCCTAAATGAGTTCAGGTGAGCTGTATGTCTCCTGTCTTTTCTGTCTCTTTCTTCAAAAGCACTTTAGCCTATTTTAGAAGGATCTTCTTAGTGCAGCATAAATAACTTAAAATGTCTAAAGTCTTCTGCAAAAGTTAGTACAGCAAAGGACTGGTGATACCAAGCCATTCTAATGCATCTGAGTTTTTAGATTTTTTCCAAGTGTGTGTGTCCATCAGTCCTGTGTGAACAGGACACAGATTCAAGGTTTTCTGTGCTTTAGGTAATAAGGAAGCTCCCAGTGATCTCTTAAATGGTCTTTTGTGGCCTGTCGAGAGGGAAAAGCATTGCAAAGCCCTGTTAGGAAAATCCTCCTCTAGTGTGTATTGTCCTGATGTGTGGGCAAATCTAACTCCTCTCTAAGCTGTGCTCTAAAGGCCTTTCAGAAAAACAGCTAAGGAAGAGGGAGAGCTGGCTTTTCCCACAGTAAAATGCAATGCTGTAATCTCTGGCCATTGGTACCTGCAGAGCCTCTCTGTTCAACAGTTATTATACAAAGTAACACAGATAAGCACATCCCTGGCATTTAGCTGTATTTTCTTTCCAAAGTTGAAGTCATGGGGAGGGAGTTAAGATGAAATCCGTCTGTTTCGAGTGATTCATCTCCTCTCAGATGGGAGTGGCAGGGTGCTTCCTTTTACAACCACTGTAGAGCTACTTTTTAGAGACATTATTGAAGACAGCGCTCTGATGTTATAAAAAGAAATTTCTGACATCAGGATGTATTTTACTGAACAGAGAAGGATCCTGAGGACTCACTTATTTTTCCACAATTCCACTTCTTACCTGAATGCCATGGATTAGGTGGCACTGCAGGATGAAGGCACAGTGTGTTTTAAATTTTTTTAGAAGCTTACCTCCAGGCAGTCACAAGGAAAGGCAGAGGGTATGTCCTGTAGGGCCAGAAGGCAGAAAAGAGGGAGCACGTGGGCCTGCAGTGAGAGGTGGATGGGATAAGCTGTGCCAAGAGAGGGAGCAGAGGGAGCTCATGACTGCTGGGAGCTGCTGATCCAGCCCAGGGGCCTGAGACAAGTTCAGCAACTCGGAGCAGCCACAATGATTCCTCCACTCCCACAGCTCTGCTCTCCTCCCAGGTGTCTTCCTGAGCCATTTCTATGCCTTCCCACCCTCTGTTAACACCAGCTCCCCAGCTTTTTTCCAAACCTTCCCCCCAAAACATTCCTCCCTCAAGATATACTCAGAGGACTTTGCCCGTTCTCCTTTGTCCTTCCAAGTTAAACAGTTCCAGAGCGCTGGGGAGGGGCACCTATCCCAAGTCAAAAGTAGGAAAAAAAACCCCTGAAAACACAGACCAAATCCCCTGTGCTGGCTTTTCCTCGTGGAGGGAGGCTCAGCAGTGCTGGGCTGGGATGGGGTGAGGAAGGCTGCTGTGGTCAGGCTGAGGAAGAAAGCACTGTCCCAGCGGACACAGGCGGGTTGGCACTCACTGCTCCAGGAGCTGGGATCGTTCCCATGACATGGCCATTGCATAACCAGCACTTGGAGCATGTAACCACCAGTTTTATGCAGAGGTTTCCATGGTGATATAAATATTGCTCTTTAATAGTGTAATGAAGTTAATTAAATCCAGTTTAATTTCATAGAAATTAATTTCCTGGGGCAGCAACCTTTGGCAATTTTGGGTTTTTCTGGGGTTTTTTAAGAGATTGCATTCAGAGGTGGGCAACAGCTGATGCCCCCAGTCTAGGCAAGGTCCTTGTGCCCCTGTGACATGCAAGAGTATGTGTCATCCTCATTTCTGTGACATGCAAGACCCCCTTGCTTTTCAAAGCAATGCAGGATGTGTCTGGTAAGAAGAGGGAGATATATTTAAATACCAAAGGCTGGATGCAAAGATGCTTTGGCACAGGTTCAGCAAATCCATTTAGGACACTATTATCTCTTTAGGTGTCTGCTTTCCCACTGAAGTCACGGGGAAGTCAGGAGACGAGTCCTTTGGTGAACCTGAGACTTGTGTTGATTCCTGTCCTCTTAGCAAATTGTGCTGGAGGGAAGAAGGGTGCTGACTTCAGTGGCTTGGTGATTCTAAAATGTAATCCTGTTGCTGGTTTAACTCATTGCAATCTGGTTGGTTTTAAGGAGAATATTTTTTTGTTTGTTTTTCTTTACACCCCCCCAGATTTTCAGAAGTGCTCAAGAGTAGCTGATATGCACTCTGGTGATCAGAATAACCTCAGATCAGTGGGCATGGGGGATGTGCAGCCCTGCTGATCAGGGGAGGTAGCATGCCACCCCAGAGTCCCCCTCTGCAGGGAGGGGACTGTGGCTGTAGGTTCCTCCAGTGCCTGCAAAAAGGGACCTGGATCAGCAGGCCTACCTGCTGGTAGTGCAGGGGGAGAAGGGAGGGGAGCAAAACAGAGCCTTCCTTTGCTCTTTTTGCCTTATCTGGGGGAAAACAAAGCTGCCTTCTCTCAAAGGCCCAGGCTGCTTCTGCAAATGGAGGCTTTTGATAAATTTGCCATCAGTTTGGTGCCCAGCTCCAGGCTTACCTTTGCATCATTAGTCACTTTATAGCAATTTTTAATTTTCTAAAGCACTGATGGGTTTAGCTATTAACACTTGACTTAGAGGCTTAGAACTCTCTGTGGATGTCAGCTGTGCAGACACATGACTTAGGAAATAAGCTACTGTACTTGCATAAACATTTTGGCTCCCCCAGTCCCTGAGGCCGACGCAGCACATTGATAACACAGATTATGCATGTGACTAATACCTGTGTGGCACAAACGCAGACTGGCAAGGAAACACTGATGGCAGGGCCTGGGAAAACACCTCTCTGCTCTCTGGCAGACAGATTTGATCCTATTTTCTGCCAGTAATTTTTAAGCAGCTTATGCTGCTGTGAACTGAGTGGTGCGTTGTGCTCAGTGGTGCCAGCACGGGCACTGAGTTGTGGGGGAGCCCTGTTCCTGCATTCCCTGCAGTGGGATTGCCTTTGTTTTGTTGTTCCTTTTTAAGGAAAAATCATCTTTGTAAGGAAGGAATGAGGATAGGGAACAAATGCACGTGAATTAAGCTTTATAAACCACTGATTATTTTCTTTCTTTGCCATTATGTTGTGGCTCCTAAATAGCAGAGCAGCTCTGGGGCCACAGTGCTGAGGGTTGGTGTGTTTTCCTTGGGGAGGAAGGGGGCTGCAGCAGGATGCTTTCATCCACGAGGAGCTGTTTGGCTCATTTGGTTTGTACAGCACCAGGGAAAGAAGTCTCAGATTGGTACTGAATATTGGTACTGAAATCAAGGCCAAAGGCCAGGGTGGTTTGTTGGGTGAGGGTGAAGCAGGGAACAGCCATGCCATGGTGTCTGTGGGAGCAGGGCTGCTCACCCTGCTGCCATCTGTGCCTGCAAGGCAGACAGACCCCAGAGGAATTGGGGTGGGGTTGGCTCAGGGCTTCCTTTTCGCTTGGCCAGGCTGGGTTTCACTGGCTCTCAAACCCTGTGAGATGTGAAGGTGTTTCCTGAGGGGCTCCTCTGGCCCCTGTGCTCCATGCTGCATTGCTGGGGCCAAGGTGCCTGGGAGCTCCAGGCTGGAGTTCAACCTCCCAGAGGCGTTTCCAAATATAAACCAATTTAAATGTACTGGAACTCTCAAAAGAGCCGAGTCTCTCATTAACTGAGCTTTCCCTCACATGCTGGTGTGTGTGTGGGGAGGGAGGGGAGGGGATACTGCTGCAGGTGGCCAAGAGGAGAGGGGCCAAGTGGGGTTTTAATGATTGTTATTTTTAAAATCCAGTTAACTTCGCTGTAGTGTTTGAGGAGGGTTTCTTCGTGTTGGTTTTTTGTTTTGTTTTCGTTTTTGCCCTTTGCTGTCTGGCAGGAGAGTGCTTCCCTGGGTGTTTGAAGAGCTGGGAAGCAGTTAATCCTTGCCCTTGGTCTCTGTGCCATTGCTGCCTTCCCTGGCGTGGAGGGTTCCCTGCACTGCAGTCACATGCCTGCTGGCCACCAGCCAGGGCAATCTGATCTGGCTCGGAGGAAACACTATCAGCTGCAGATGCAGCCAGGGTTACCAGAATAGTAAATAACGAATCACAAGACTCAGGCTATCTTTTCAACAAAAACAAGTCTTTTAATATGTTGGTTTTAGTATAGAAGTAGTTTCTTTTTTCAAAACAGATGAGCTGCAAGAGGCTTGGCTTGGGTTAGTTTGCATAGGATGGAGAAATAAGCTGTATTTTACGTTAAGTTGTGCTGTTTATCTTCAGCTTCTCAGGTCAGCTGTGTCGGGGCGTGTAAGTTTTCATACTTGTTTTGAGCTTTGAAACTCCTTGAGTTTGAGATCCCTGGACTTGAGGTTTCTTCTTTTTTTTGGACATCTTTAACATCCCCTCCAGTTAATGGGCTGTGGACAGAAAGCTTTCCCCTAATAATACCCCCACAGTCCCAGCTTGCCCCCTGCAGAGGAATGAAATCCCAGTGCCCCAAGACTGTTTGTGCTGCTGGAGCCCCTCTGGTGCCCCAGAGGCAGTGCTGGTGTCCCTGGCTATGTGCCCCACTCGTGTCTAGGCAGCAGGACTTGTGCCCAGGTCTGTCACTAGGCTGGGCTTTCCTCCCAGGACAGGACCAGCAGCAGAGGGTAACATGGAGCAGCTGGTGAGGCTGCTCCTAAGTGACCCAGCAGACAGCAAAGCCTCTGGGGGCTGGGGAGTGCAGAGGTAACTCAGCTGTCCCCCTCTCCAGCACACTGACTCCTTTGTGGTGCTCTCATCATGCTTCTGGCAGTGGAGGATTTGAAGGTCTGACACCTTTGAAGAAGACAGCGCTGATTTTGACTGTTGTGAGCACAGATACTGGGTTTTGTATTTCATGAAAGCTGGTAGGAAAAGTAAGGCAGAGAATGCCACTGCCCCCTCACCTTCTTCCTTCTGGAGCAGCCCTGGTGGCCTTGGTCACCTTTGCTGCCCTTTGGGGAGCAGCCCTGGGGTCACCACCCAGCTGCTTCTGTGCCCAGTAACTGCAGTAACTGGGGGGTGACTCCCTCCTCCCCAGGGAGCCCCTGCACAGGGCTGCACATGTGCTGTGCTGCTGCTGACGTGCAGCTCTCACTTCCTGCGAGTTTCACTTTAAACACTGAACCATGGAAGATTTGGCAGCTGCTGCTCCAGTGTGGTTGCCTGCCTGGTGTGCACAGCTTTGCTTCTGAAAGTGTCCATAAATTCTGAGACCATGATATCCAGAGAAGATCTTTATAAATCAGGAGTGGTGCTAGGGATAATGGGATAATGTCTTTGCCTTTTAAAACAAAAATACTTTGCCTAGAAAAAGTAGTGCATTAGGCAGGGAGAAACCTGAATTGATCAGTCATTTCCCATGTCCTTTTGGGTTTTTTCAGGCTTACATTTTTACTGTGTTAAAAATACAGCTTCCCATAGTGTCATAATGTAGGCTTTGTACTTAAAACTAAACTGTAACTTGTTTGCATTTTAGAGGAGTTTAACAGTAATCTAAGGGATTTTACTCTGCTATTTTACTGCAGAGCCAATTTTCAATCATACATTTACTGTCCTCTGTAGAGTCAAAAAGGATGTGGTGAGTGTGTAATAGGTACAGCCACGGGGTGACTTTGACTCTCATACTCTCCATTTAAAGCTAAAGATGTGAACTGGTTCCCTGCTTTACACACCCACACTTTGTAGGTTTGGCCTGGAGATACACCAAGTTTCTAAAGCAAGGAGGAAGTTAAGGTATTTTTATAAGTCAGATACATACAATCTTGTCCTAGTCATAAATAAAGCAGAAGTTTGTTTTAAATGAAATTAAGAACAAGCAGGGAGATAACAGCAAGAAGAAATCATCCATGCCTTCATTCAGATCAGAGCAGTTCTTGACTTGTGACAGGGAATGCTGCTGTGTTTGGGATCAGGTCAGGGGGATGCAGGAGGAACCTCTGAGGTTCAGCTCTCCAAGGTAAAGGGTGAATTTGTACTATTTAATGAACAACACAGTTTGGATAATGGTTGCTGAGAGAAATTTTGTTTCTGATAGAAATGATAGCTGGAGCTAAATGTTGCACAGAATTCTTTTAAGCTGGGATTTCTACGTTTTGTTGGTGGTGGTGTTTGGGGTTTTTTGTTTGATTTGGTTTTTTGGGGGTTATTGGGTTTTTTGTTTGGTTTTTTTGTTTGTTTTTTTCTTTAACCTCCTGGATTTTTTGGTTTTGTTTTCTAGAACAACTATTTGCAATCTCTACACGATGCCAAGGATTGGGGAGCCTGTCTGGCTCACCATGATGTCAGGGACACCAGAGAAGAACCAGCTATGCCATCGCTTCATGAAGGAGTTCACTTTCTTGATGGAAAATGCTTCTAAAAATCAGTATGGTGGATTTTAGTTTCTAAATTACATATGTGATTGTGCCTTTTCATTTCAAACCAATTTTTAAATAAGTTGTTAAAATCCTGGTAATCAAAAGGCCATCCATAAATACCTTCTTTTTGAAACAAATAATAAATTGTCTCATTAAATACCTGCTTCCCCAAAATCCTCTAAATTTGGTAGAGGCTGCACATCTGAAACATGTCCATAGGAAGTGCGTGATGTGTGTGATGTCTGGAAGGGGGTGAAGATACCTTACAAAATGCATTGACCTACCTTTCAGAATCAGTTATCATATGATGAGCAGGATTATACATTCAGGAAGAGCTGTGTCTGTAATACTGTCAGACCAGAAATTGCTCTCAAACCTTAAATCATTTTAAAATGCCACTAAAGAACTGCTGTGCTCATTAGTGCTCACTCACCTCTCTGGCCTCAGGCCCCAGCTGTGAGCAGATGCTGAAAACTGAGAAGGGAAAAAAGTTTCTGATACACTGGGGAGAATCTGATAAATTTACTCTTCTGTCAATACGTCATCCCCTTTCCCCAGGCCATGAGTAGGGGGAGTTTTTAAAGGGTTTATCTCCATTAAAGTCCTAAAAAGAGCACAAAGGTAGTTGGGGTGGGAATGGCACTAGCAGATGAGATGTTTGGTCAGGGCACTGCTCCCTGCATGGTGGGAAGGGGCTGCTGCTCCCATCCTCCAGCTCTGCCACCACCTTTGTCATCTCTCCTCTCCCCAGAAGGGAAGGTGACAGTGGTCACTGTGGTCCACCTGCTCCTGCCCCAGTGCAATGGGAGAAGCTGCAGGGAGTTGTGAGGGGTGCAAATGTATTTTCTTAAGATCAGTTCCTGCTTCCATGGAGGCTCTTTGCTGGGATTGTCTCCTTTGATCCCTGCCATTCTGAGTCCTGTACATCTTGGTTACATTTAAATAGTCATTTATTTGGGTTTGTTTTCTTTATTTTAAATATAATAAGATTTTAAGTGATGGACACCAGAGAAAAATTAAGCCCTTTATCCTTGCCACTCTAGTTTTAAATCTCCTCTCTTCCTTTGGCTGTCTCTAGTGTGGCTGCATAGAAGCTGAAGGGTTCCTGATGCTTGTAAATTATTTGAATAACATTATTTTGAGGCATTTGGCTCATTTCCTCCCTACACGTGAGCCTCTGTGGCCACCAGCACCATGTGTTGGTGTGTGGAGCCTCCTGGGCCTCGCTCCTGCCAGGAAAACTGACCAGGAAAACTCCACAGAGCAGAAACCATGCTCTATCATTGCAGTAAATCAGATAGTTCACGTTTTTCTGGAAGGTTTTTTTCACCTGTATTGCTTAGCCAGTGAAAACTGTTTTGCCAGCATAAGAACACAGCTTCTGTGGCTGAGCTACAGAACTTTGGGGGGGGTTATTTTTGAAAAGGAGCAGCCATATGGGCTGAAATTGCACAATAGTTAGGTGAAAGAGTACAGCACACAGCTATTTTACAGGTTTGGTAGCAATAGTCTTCCTTCTCATCCATAGTCACAAGTCTTAAGGGTTTGGGATCTCCTTGGAGTACAGGGGCCACACAGTGCCACTGCTTCCTTATAGTGAATGAAATAAATTGGTTTTGAGATGTTGTACAACATAAAATGTGCAAAATAGGAAGTCTCATAATTATTGCCAAACAGAGTAAGTGAGATGCCACAAAGTTAAACTATTTCATTTTACCTTAAATATGTGTTCTAAAAAAGAGTTTTGCCAGGGTGGGAGAGAGGGTCCAGCCACCCTTTCTCTCCCCAAGGAACCAAGACTGAAGGGATGATCTCTGCTGATTTTGTCAGGCTGTTTCTTTAATCTTTGATCCATATAGACTAGACCTGCTGTCAGTTTAACATCTTGAGTGTGTATCTTGAAAAAAACCCGAACATTTTGAACATTTTGCTTTCAGGTTTTTACCAGCTTTGCTGACTGCAGTGCTGACTAACCACCTGGCCTGGGTCCCCACTGTCATGCCCAATGGCCAGCCACCCATAAGAATCTTCCTGGAGAAGCATTCTTCCCAGAGCGTGGACATGCTGGCCAAAACTCATCCCTACAACCCACTGTGGGCTCAGCTCGGTACGTGGCAAAAACCTCTAAACCCCCAGCACCTCTGCATAAATGGGAGTGCATGGGCTGGGCTTTATGATGCTTGTTACTCCCCTCCCAGGTTATTTATTTTTAATACAAAATGAGACAAAAGTGTGTTTCAAGCTTAGAGGTGGTCACTGTATTTTTTTTATGCTCTAAGTTTTTAAGGCATTATCCATTACAAAATGTTAGCCAAAAAGTGAAGCCCTCTTTAGTCATCTCTGTTGGGTCCCTTAAGGTCACCTGCTCTGGTGCTGGGGGAGGATTCCAGGCCTCCTCTGGTCCTCCTCCTCCTATAAGGAAAATCTGCTTTTATGTCTTGGGATGCCACTATCACTAAACCTCATACTGGAGTGAGAAAATCAAGAAAATTCATCTTTTGATCAGAAGTGAACGTACTTTTGATACAAGGGAGTGATGCAGAACAGGAAGTCATAGCTTGGCAACCCCCAGGGAAGGTTTCAGAGCCCAGTGTCAGTGGTGTAGCTGGTCATACTGTCTGATAATTGCCCAGTAGAGAAGAGCAGGTGAGGTCACATTGTCCTGCTCTGCACACACACTCTCATGGAATTTGATTAGGGAAGGGAAGGAAGGTTTTGTGTGGTTGTCCTATTATTTTATAGGTAGGAATGGCCAAGGTGTTGGTGAGAAAACTTGATTTCAGGCCTCATGTGACTTGAGGGGACCCACTGTGGTTAGGGTGGCCTTTGAGAGGACTCCTTGTCCCCTCAGCCCTGCAGTCATGCAGTGCCCTAATACCTCCAGAACACACAGGCACAGGTGACTCGAGTACAGCCACAACACCCCATCCAACCCATAGCAGAACTCAAGGAGGGGAAGAGAAGGGGGTTGGTTTCAGCCATGCCCCTGCCATGGTCACTTTTTGTCCTCATTCCTGGCATAGGTTTGTTTCTTTTACAGCTTTCTCTTGTGGGTAAAAGTGCAGCCCAGTTTCCAGACTCTCCAGGGTAATTTGGCTCAGATGCCTCCTCTCTCCCATGGCTGTATAAGGATCCCAGGAGATGAGCCTCCAAAGCTGGAGTGGGGTGGTGTGAATGCTCCCTGATGTGTGAGATCAGATGTCCCCCTGACCAGTGGCTCACCTTACAGATGATACCAACAGCATCTTTGGGATTCTCTTACTGAAAACAAAATACAGCATAGCTGTTGTAACTCTACTGCTTTTAGTATTTCTGTCTTGTAGACCTGGTCTTTGAAAACTGGCCCAACAGCTGGCTATTAGAAGAATAAATTACTGCAAAGATGCCAAATAATTGTGTGTTTAATTTCCTGTCCCAGGTGACCTGTATGGGGCCATCGGATCACCTGTGAGATTAGCGAAAACAGTCGTGGTTGGCAAAAGGCATGACCTGGTCCAGAGGTTGCTTTATTTCCTCACTTACTTCATCAGATGCTCTGAACTTCAAGAGACACACCTTCTGGAAAATGGGGAAGATGAGGCCATTGTCATGCCTGGCACTGTTATCACTACCACGCTGGAGAAAGGAGAAGTGGAGGAGTCTGAGTATGTGCTTGTCACAATGCACAAGAACAGGGGCAACTTGCTACCCACTGAGTCTGAAGAGATGAGAGCTCCCAACTGCAGCTGTAAATATTGCAAATGTCCCATTTCCCTCGCACAGAACATAGAAGGTGTTGCACAGCAAGAGAGAGAAGACATGCAAAGCACTCCTAAGGTAGAGCTGGAATCTTCTTCAGATGAGAACAGGACCATCGTTCCTGAGGATGGCCAGGAAGACGCTGTGGATGTGACACAACCAAGGCCCTGCCTGGATACCAAACTAGAGACTGTGGTGTGCACAGGGTCAGCTTTGCCTGAGAAATGTATGGGGACAGACTCTTGTTTGGAGCCAACAGCAAGCACGTGGGGGAGTGAGGATGCGCGGGAGCCGGGCGGCCAGGCGGGAGGTGGCACAAGGACACCCGGCATTGCTGTGGAGAAGAAGCCACCTGACAAGCTCTTCATGGACACGTTTCCATGCAGCGCTGCTGAGGCTCAGACAAAGGTGACTTTCCTCATCGGAGATTCCATGTCACCTGATTCAGACATTGAACTGAGAAGTCAGGCAGTAGTGGAACAAATTGCCAGGCATCACAGCCCGCCAGCAGCGGAGGCAGGAGTGTCTGCTGATCAGAACTGTGAAGCTAAACAAACTGTTGAGGACCAAAATAGAGACTGTGGGACAGCTGAACCCTTTCCTCAAGTTGCTAGTGAGCATCAGAGCTGGAACCCAAACCCATACAGTGCTGAGAGCATGAGTCTGTTTGATGAATATTTCACTGATGACAGTTCAGTTGAAACCCAGACTACTGATGATATTCCAGGGCAAGCAGCTGCAAACCTTCTTGCTCACAACAGTAGTTTAGAATTTTCTAAAAAGCTATGTACAAAGGCTTGCAAACCACCTAGTGAATTTTGTAAATTTATGGACTCTGTTCGACAAGAGACCTACAAAAACTGCTTTAATGAGCAGGACCAAAGAGAGAAAATCTCTATTCGCGTCCCCCATGGGGACAGGGAAAACATAGAGAAAAAAGTTGCCCCGGGAATTGATTGGGACATTCCAAGAAATGAGAGTTCAGACAGTGCCCTGGGTGACAGCGAAAGTGAGGATACGGGCCATGATCTAACTAGACTGGGCAGTAACTATTATGGAGGAGAGCAAGAAGATTGGGCAGAGGAATATGAGATTCCCTTCCCTGGGTAAGTACTGTTCAGCACTAACAGAGCCTAAAAAAGATGGAGCCTCTTTTCATGTCACGTATTTGGAGGACTGTAGCCTAAATTGGCATCAGGGCTTGGGAAAGTGTCTCTTGAGCTTGCTGGTTGTTGAGGAATATTGAGAGATCAGTGGTCTGGAAAAAAATACTAATGGTGTATTGTGATCTTGGCTTGTATTCTCTGCTTCCATGATAAGCTGACTGCAAAAGCTGACTGTAAACTTTTAAAAAAGTGCTTGACTTCAACTTAGAAGAGATATGAAAAAAGTAGAAATGCAACCTCTGTAAGCTGCGTTTACTGTTATACATCTCTTTGATTTGCCTTTCTTGCAGGTCAAAATTAGTTGAAGTCAACTCTGTGCAGCCCAGTATTGCCAATTTCGGAAGATCCTTACTAGGAGGCTACTGTTCATCTTACGTCCCTGACTTTGTTTTGCAAGGAATAGGAAGTGATGAAAAGCTGAGGCACTGTTTGGTGTCAGATTTGTCTCATGCTGTGCAGGTAATTAAGCTATATTTGGTAAATGTATTTCTCACAGTAGGGAAAGATAAATGTTTGTGAAGGTACAAACCTGCTGGAAGTGGAAACATTTCCTGTCACAGCTCCTGTCAGATTTATGCAGTCCCAGGTCACCAATTTTTTCTCGTCTCTCAATTAATGTATCTGAAAAACGTGGATATTTCACTGCAAATCTGGAGCACAAAAGATCAGACTCCCACTTCAGCCAGCTGGGAGGCTCGTGCCCTGGGAAGATGGATCTCAGTCCTAAGCTGTATCATTGTCTCCTGTAGGCTTGGCAGCTGATGGTTGTGTCCCTGCAGGATGGAATGATGTTAAACAAGCCCATGTGCTGAGGTTGTGCCTCTCTTCCTGGGCACAGAGTCCTTCTGCAGTGGTGCAGAAGCTCCCATTGCTCCCTCCTCTGTCCCTGCACGTCTGACCAATGTGCTGCTGCTTGTTTGGCAGAATGTGTTCTCCATCACAAATGCTCAGGGTTTTGGAGACATTGCTCCTTCTTCTAGTCCATGTGTCCAATAGCACTGTCCTCACTGGAAAAGGAGAAAGCAATGTAGAGATAATGGTCTGAAGGGAACTCGTGCTTCTGACATGTTGCACATCATCTCTTCTCCACAGCAGTTTTTCCCTAGATGAACTGGGGCATGACTAGGAAGTGTGGTATTTCCTCCCCCTTTTACCAGGAAAGCAGGCTGTCACTGAAAGTGTGACATCTGCTCCCATCTAGTTTATTCTCCAGAGAATAAGGAAAAACAGGCTGGTGAGCAGCCACTTTCCTGAGACCTTTGAAAAATGTCCCCTTTTCCCTGCTTCTCACTTCAACAATGTGCATTAGACCTGCAGCCCTTCTCTCTGCATGCCTGTCCCCCTACCTTGTGCCCAGCCGGACATGGGATGAGTTTTGCTCCAAGTGGTTATTCCAGGAGCTTGTTTAAGCTATTTGGGAAGTGTATTTGAACTTCAGGTGAGAGAGGCAGCAGTGTGAGGCACCTGCTGCTGTGGCACAGATGTGTCTGAAATACAGTCTGAGAGAGATTTTTATGCTAATCTTCAGGTAAAAAAGTAATCTGCATCCCAGTGTCTGTGTGAAGCCCTTGCTGACTCTTTGGAAGCAGATAATTGCTAACTGTTCATCTGAGAAAATTTATTAGGGAAGGACAGTGGATTTCCAAATACTCCTTTTTTTGAACCCTTTTTCATGGCTTTGGAGAGGTGGAACACCAGCCGGGGGGAATGGCAAGGCACAGGCTTGGTTCCTAACTCCCTCTGCTGGCCTGCCGTGAAGGAAAACCAGTGACAGCTGGGAATAATCTGACCTCGTTAACACAGCCACACTAAACAGCAAGTTGGATTTTTGGTGCTTTCGGTTTTAGGAGTTTGAAATACATTTTAGGTATGTCAGAACTCTATGTCAGATACCAAAAGATGTAACTGTCAGCCAGTGACATGCTTTAAAGCCTGTAAGAAAAGATAAAATAGCCACTATCCTCCTAAGACTGTGCCTTGCTCACAAAACCCCGCTGGTTTTAATGGATGGAATGCAATGTGGGCAGATGTATTTTAGGTGAAGCAGTGTCTGGGATGCTATCCTGCTATCCAGCCATGCTGTCCTAATATCCAGGATGGATAGTTTTGTGAAAAGTTTTGTGAAAAGACCGCTGTCATTTGTCATTCTTGGGGTTCTGCTCTTCATTTTTTGTTCCTAGCACCCTGTTCTGGACGAGCCCATTGCAGAAGCTGTCTGCATTATTGCAGACACGGACAAATGGACGGTGCAAGTGGCCAGTAGCCAGAGGCGAATGATTGAGAATAAACTAGGAAAAGAAGTGTTAGTCTCCAGTCTCGTCTCCAACCTGCTTCATTCCACTCTTCAGCTTTACAAGCATAATTTATCTCCAAACTTTGTAAGTCTAAATGGAAATCACGAGGGCGATGGTTTTGAAGCACCCTTTAACTTCACAGGTTAAAGATACGTAAGGCTCTGCCTAGTGGTTGTATTCATAGCCAGTGGAAGGAACTTCGGTGTAGCTGTTCGTGGTGCCTATTGAAGTGCCACTCTAATCAAAACAGCTGCCTCATTAGTTTTGATTTAACATGTAATCAAAAGCTTCTGCTCAAAAATGAAAGTCCTGCCAGTGAATATCTCACCTAGACATGGCCACAGAACAGTCAACAGGGGTATGGGATCTGTGCTTTCTGTTTTGGTTCTGTCTTCTCCCTGACACAACTCCCTTTGCTTTTCAGTGTGTGATGCACCTGGAAGATCGGCTGCAGGAGCTCTACTTCAAAAGCAAGATGCTGTCCGAGTATCTCAAGGGCCAGATGAGAGTCCACGTCAAGGAGCTGGGCGTGGTGCTGGGGTATGGTCACAAACTTCTCCCAGCAGTGCTGCCTTGGGTGTCCTGGTGCCACACCCTCCACCTGGGCTTGTTCCTAAGCACAGCGAAATGGATTCCTAAATGGGACCGGAACTCCTAAGTTGCCCATGGATTCAGGCTTCTCCCTAGCCATTGCTCAGTCACAAGGATCCCCCAGCCTTTCTGTCTTCCCTGCGGGCAGGAAGATGGGCTCAGCACTCTGGAGCTTACAAACTCCCTTCTTAATTGGTCAGTCGTCACTGAACAACATGGGGCATCTGATTCCTCCAGGTTGACTTTCCCTACATGGCAGGAAACACTCTCTGTGTCATGTAAGGCACATAATACCTCTCTGTGGGTGTGGGGCATGGGCAGAGGAGCTATTTAAGGGGTGTTTATAGGAAGGCTCTGAGTGTGTTTTCCTGCTGAGGAGTACAGGGTGAGCAGGAAGGCACACAGAGCATGTGTGGTGCTGGACATGGCAGCTTTAGCTGGTCCTCTGCTCCTGTGCTGTGTCCCCCAGCTATTATTCTCTTTACTCTGAGGTTAGGTAGGAATTTTCCTTCCCCCATCTGTTTCCTCAGCAGTTTGCTGCCCTGTTAAAAACCCACCAGACAGGTGGGAGCTCAGGCAGTGCTGACAGGTGGGAGCAGGCACATCTGGAGGGGTGGGAGGAACAAGCTGGCAGCTGCAGTGTGTCGCCCATGGCCCAAGTACAAGCCCAAGGGCTCGAGCAGGCAGTGTGGGTTCTGACACGTGCTCAGCCCAGTGACATTTCAGGTTGGATTAAATATGACTCTTGTGCTTCCTTTCAGGATTGAATCCAGCGACCTCCCCTTGCTGGCAGCTGTAGCAAGCACTCACTCTCCGTACGTTGCCCAGATCCTACTTTAAAATGCCAGAGGCCACAGACACTGACTTTTTGCTTCTCTGGAAATAAAGTGGAAGACAACTTGTTCTAGCTCCATTCTCTTTGCAGCAAGTAAAACAAACTGCTTGTTGAGCTTGCAGCACCTCCATATATGACTGCATGGTGTGCAAACAGTTGGAGACTTCTCCTGTCCCACTTCGCCATTTATAAAAAAAGGATAAAGAAAGGAGAAGGGAAAACTGAGTAAGCCCAAGATTTCTGCCACAGAGAAGTGGAGATTTTATCAGAGCTGAAGAGATGCATTTTTTTAGCAGCTTCAGTCACGATGGCTGATTGTGACTTATGCTGGGGAATGGAGGAAGAACTGGTCTGAGAAATATGTGATGCCATCACCCCTTATAAACTGAACAAGAGAGCAGCTGCCTTCAGCCAGGCTTCAGATGATGAGGATCACGTTAGGATCTGTGATTCTCAAGCTGCAATGATTTGTAAACAACTACTACTTTTTCACGTCATAGTCCAATTCTGAATACTTCCCAGAGGAAGAACGGAGCAGGGGCCTGGTTTTTTTTTGTAAGAAGCTTATTAATGACAGTCAGCTACAGAATTTATTTATGATCTTTCTCCTGGGAAGAGGAAATAGTGGGGGACAGAGGGCAACAGGGAGAAGGGAGGAAGAGGCCAACAGACAAACTAGCGATGGAGATTCTTGCTGGATGCTGTAACCAGTATTAAATGTTTATAATGTTTAAATGTTGCTTTATACTAAATGATGCTTTTCTTCCTCCACGTAATCAAAATGTTAAAAACAAAAATAATCTAAAGACAACATTGGCTGAAATTTCCCCATGGGTTCCCCAGAATGACATGACAATTACCTCTTAACTTTTTTATGATCTATGAAATCTTGGACCATCATATTCTTTTTACAGCAGTCAGTCAGCTACTGAAATAATAAACTAGAAATAATTGTACCAAAGCACTGGGGACAAAACGAGTAGACTATTGCCCTTGATTGCTCAGGTAACTAATTGATACATTTTTTTAAACCATTCTACAAAAAAAAATGAACATTGATTACACCATAGTGTAGTAATATCCAAATTATTTTTTGACAAATATACCCTTGCTGCAGATGACTCTTAATCCCTTTTCTACTCACATGTGTAATTACCAGCAGGAAATGTTGTTTATTTTATTCTCAGCATTTCTCTTTTACTCAGCCATCACTGGTTTGTCATTGTATATACAATAGCTGTACGAGTAGCTGATGGACCCAGCCTGGTGTAAGTAATGTAAATAGACAGTGGGAGGTGGATTATGTTTTCGAAGGCTCTACTACCTCAGTTTAACTGGACACTTCATTCTAGGCTTTGCTTTGCATATTTGTCCTAGCAGCCAATTAATGTCGTTAATTTTTAGCTTCTGTTTTCATCTGTTAGGTTTAGTATATTGAAATTCATGGATTATCCACACAAGTAGGAGACACGTATTCACTTGGTCACTAAACTCCATAAAATTGCTATAAATACGTCATTCTGTAATCATCTTTTCAATAGTACAGCACGCCTGCTATTGTTGTTTGCGGAGTTACTTTAAGTACAAATCTATTTTAACCATTTGATAAACTTGAAAACAATAGGAGTGATCCCTGCCCCACCTCTGTCAGTGACAGAATTCTCCTCCCTTCCTTCTCTGGGGCCAGGATTCGCCTGGAGTAGTTTTTCTGTACTACTTAAAATCTGTCACCTAAAACTCTGTTCCAGGGAGATCTACGTGGCAAACCCACCCCACCCTTCCATGTAGGACTGAGTCTACATCAGGAAGTGACCCCAACATGAATATAGGCAGTCTCATTGGAAACTCTTTTGTGTATAAAATCTAATGCTGACTGCTGCAGGGGAAAACCTAGTGTTTAATATGTGATCCAAGGATTTGTTTCTCCCATTTTTCAAATATCTTCTCCTTGCCACACAATTATATTCATCTGGCTTCTGGAATGAGCACAAAACAGGGGCTCAGTTGCGTAAACACGTTTCTAATGAAACATAGGATTGCACTCAGAACATGGATGTTTAACTCCTTGCTAGGATATGTGGTGTAGGCAGTAGTTAGGATACCACGTTGGGCACAGACTGGCAGCGGTGACCTGGTGGTGCTTGTGCTGCTGGGGCTGGCAGAGGAGGGTTCCTGCCTGTGCCGTGGGAGGTTCTGTGGGTGAGTTCATCCACAGCACCTAGAGCTAGGCAGTGCCCAGAGCTAGGCAGCTGCACCCTCACCCTGGCATCCCCCAGGACTGTGCTCATCATGATCCTTACAGGAGAATACTGGTCCTCACTTGAGCCATTGTTGCACGACTTGTTGGGGTCACTTTGGAATGGGTTTGGCTCTCCAGAAAAGCCCTTGCAGGCTTGCAGTGAGTGTTAAGGTGGGAGGAGAAGGAGGGGCTGTCGAGTGGTTCCTTCTCTGCTGCCCTCTGCCCAACCCCACCGGTAATGGCGTTAGTGATGCCTTCAGTCAGTCCCGGATGGAGCAGCCACAGATGCAGCTTCCTCATCATCCTCCCACAGTGCCAGTCCCTCCTGGCATGGCAGCACCCTCTCCACCTCTCAGCAGTATTGTGGGCAGAACACAACCAAAACCCTTGCGTGATGGGCAGTTTTCCTGTGAGTTAACTTTTTGGGTACATGAACAATGTGGTACGTATGTCTTGTTTGTTAAATACGAAAAGGGATTTTTACAGGATATAGCATTGACTTTTTAAAATATATCACTATTCTTTTATGTGAATAGAAAACTAATGTTTGATTTCTTTTTTCCACGATTCCCAATCTCCATTATTAACATGTCTTAATTTTCTGGCTGAAACCTAAGTGTACTAGGCACACAAATTAGCAAATTTGATTTTGTTGCAATTGGCAAACACTGGGCTGCTAAGAACAAAAAACTGTTTAAAAGAACAGATTTTACACCTTGCATATGTTTTCCCTATTAGATCTTAGAGATGTTTTATGACAATTTTTTGCTTTCTCTAAATTATTTAGATGGTGGTACTTGTAAAATGCTGGGTAAAATGTACATACTTGTTATCTCTTCTGTTTTTGTATATATTTCCCAAGATGTGCACTTGTATTATAATAACCATTCCCAATTTTAGGGGAAATTTGTGCAATAAATACAGTATGTCAGTTTAGTTTTGGTATCTTTTGCGTCCCTTTTTTGACATGTGCTATAAGTCCATGGGTCCATCTGACATTTGACACCTGTCTCCTCTCAGCTGTCCATTTTGGGGCATTGATTCTGGCACTTGGCAGTGCTGCAGCCATTTAATTTGGGGTCTCGTAAGGAATTAATTGTTTCAAATAGGAATTTGTGCTTGAACTTGCTGTCCCTTCAGCTGTGAATGTTGTTGGCCCCAAGAAAGCAATGGTGAGATGGGAGGGAGGTCCTGATCCTCTGTACCAATGCTTGACTCTGTGTGAGGTGCACAAACATATGCAGAAAGCCATTGTCTTCCACTGGTTCATACATTCATTCCTAAAGTGACCTGCAAAGGAGTTTGTCACACAGGTGTCACGCAAGTGTCACACAGGCCATCTGCCTGAATACAATCCCCTCTCTGTGTCTCTGGGCCGCTGCACAGGAATGAAGGTTATTGAGGAGTCTTCCTAAGGTTTTATTAAATCTGAGTTCAAATTGTGATAGCAGTGCTGCCAAGAAAAGTGAAGTAATAATCATACAACAGGAAAGACAATTAGGAAGATGTAACAGAGTGTACAAATTAGGCTTTTAAGCATCTAGGTTAAATAAGGTCCTGTGTTCCCAAAAAATGGAGAAACGACAAGCAGAACACGGAAACCTTTGTCCGAAGCAGCTGCATCTTCTTCCTGCCCTGGTACGTACCTGCCCCAGGTGTCCTTGCCACATGCTAGGTGCAGGATGAGCTGAGGGACCAGCTGAGGTTGGTGTCCCTGAGCCCTGTCCTGCAGTGACTAGCTGCTGGGCAAGGAGCATTGCAGGTCCAACATTCAGCACAGGAGCCTTCTAGGATTTCCACTTGCACCTGCCAAGTCCTGTCCTGTAAAAGGATGCCTGTGATGGGAGTGTTTGGAAGAACGGAATTTGTCCTCTCTCAGAGGAATGAGAGCCACAACAACCGACTCTGGGGTGCTTAAACTGGTCCTGTAACACCACCGTGAGATTTCCCTGCGCAGGGATGAATTGCTCTGCCTGCCTTCTCTGTTGGCATCCCAAGTAACTCTGTATCAATGGCTCAGTGCTCCCTGTGGGGGAGTAACAAGTGCAATTAACACAGGATCCCTTGCCTTTTAAACTGGTAACACAGGGGGTTATTGCTGCCCTGGTGTACTGTTCCATGATGGATTCACAGGGCAGAGCCTGCAGTCCCACAGCAGCACGGAAGGTGCCGAGCAGGCACCTCCAGCAGAATCTGCAGCAGGAGATGCTCAGCTTCAGCTGGGAGCTCTGCCATGGAACACTGGAGATGTGCACTGTGCACTGTCATAGCTCCTGCAGGGCTTCTTGGGCTGAGTGCACCTGACAGAGGGCAGAGAATTTTGTGTTACTAGAGTAGACAGTCATGAGGTGTCCTCCTGACGGGGATGGCAAGAGTAGCTGGAGTCATGTGTCTGCGTGGGTGTTTGGCAGCGATGATGTGAGCAGTAAATTCAGCAGTGTAATCACTGCAGCATCCAGAAAATGCTGATGTTAATGCCCAGAATTGATTTCCTTTTTAACTTTCCAGCTAGACTGGGACATAGCACTTGCTAGCAAATATTTTTTAATGTACTGTTACTCCTTTTCTGTAATTCCCTTTATTTTCCTGAAACAAAAGCAAAAGCTAATTCACTTAGCTGAGGTAAAGACAGGAAGGAAGCCACAGGCACCTTGTGCCACAAGTACCATGGCATCTCTCATCTCCCACATTATTCCCAGGGGTCTGCAGAAGAGGATATGATTATTTTCTGTGTGGCTTAGAGCAGAGTAACCACAGGACAATTTCTGGATCCAAGGATGAGAAGCAGCATGATGTGTTGGTTGCACAAAAGCACAGGGCTCCTAACAGCTCTTTGCTGAGCTGCTGTTGTTTTCTTCTCTCTTAAACATTTATTGTTAAAAAATAGTGGCCTTGTAGTTGGAAGTAAAAGTAAGCAGAGAGCCTGGAGATACACGTGTCTTCTGAGTCTCTGTGCTGCAAGGAACATCTCTGTTTATGTGCTGCAGCATGCACATTCTGTTCCAGCCATCCCCTCATTTATTTTGTGCTACAGGAGCAGTTACAGGCTTTGCACACCACCCCTGCAGCCTTCTTGTCTTCCCTCTGTACAATAAAATCATCTTTGCTGTTGCTACAGGCAGATCTAAATACACCAGTTTTAGAAAGCGTTGCTGGTGCTGGCTGGAGAGGCTTCTTTACTGGAAGCAGAGCTTTTCTGTTTTGACTGCTGAAGAACCACAAGTTCAAATCCTGTGGGATCTGTCCAGGCTTTTGGAGCAGAACCTGCTTCCCCAGCAGCAGCATCTTTGCTTTGAGAGTCCTCTGGCAGAGGAGCTGGAAGGTAAATCATCTGCCCAATGTGCCTGGCAGCTCTCCCAAAGGGGTGGTTAATTTTCCCGTTGCTGGGGTCAGTGGGAAGGAACAGACATTACAGGACAGGCAGCTCAGCACTGAGGAACAGAGTGAGAGCTCCTGCCCTGCCTGGCATGGAAAGTGCCAACATGGAGCATCCCATGGGGCTGTGGGTCCCCACAGGAACCTGGTGGAAGAGCTGGCGTGAGCGGTCACGTGTTGGAGAGGTGCTGTGACTCTCCTTCCACTGAGGGACTGCTGCTGGGCAGCATTTTCTGCCTCAGCAATACCTGCTGGTCTGCAGGGCTGGACAGTTGTGTGGCCTCTGGAAATGAACAGCTTCGTGTGAGCCATCACCCATGTCACTTGGGTCTTGCTCAGGCTCTCTGCTCTCTGGCAGCTTGTCTCCTCCTAGAAGCATAGTAGCAGGAAGAAGCATGTTACATTCATGTATTTGTTTATTTTCATTACCAAAAATATTTGTACAGCGGCAGAATTTGATTTCCAAACCTCTGTGTTCCAGCTGTTTGCTCCCAGCTAGAGCTTAGCTATCTGCTCCGAGGGTGGGGATCACTGCCTGAGCTCCTGCCTCCAGCTGTGCTCCTGAGAAGCTGCAGCCGGCCCAGAGAGCTCTCAGTGCCTGTCACTGCTAGTTAGGGCACAAGAAGGTGCAGGAGTGCAGGCAGGTGACAGCAAGGAGCTGTGGTTTGGGATGTCGGTGATAAGGAGAGGCTACCTAAAGCACATCGGGAGCTGTTTGTGGTGAGGCACCCGGCAGCGCCTCCCACGTCCTGCATGACCTCAGAGGACACGGCGGGGACACGGGCCCTTCCCCGGCAGCGCACGTCAGCTGAACGCCAGCGCCGGGGCGCTGCCCCTGCCCGCTGCTGTTGCTCAAAGGCTCCGCGGGTTGAGCAATGCCCGCGGTGGCCGCAGCCGTGTGGGCAGGGCAGGGCAGTTCGTGCCCCGGGTCCGGCCCATCGGCACCCGGGGAGTGCCGGGCTGAACAACCGGCCCAGGTGGTTCGCGGGGCGAGCCCGGCCGCGGGGCTGCTTCCTGCTGGGGCTGGCTCGGGCCGACACTCGCTTTGTTTCCAGGCCAGGCTTCCCCAGAGCTCCATCCCGGAGCCCTGCAGCACAGCCAGGCTGTCTGGGTGCTCAGACACCAGCGAGGGACCGTGACCCGGGGGCAGAGCTGTGCTGCAGGGCGGCACGGATGAGCCGTTCCGGCCCAGCCAGCAGTGTCCTCATTGCAACATCCCAAAGGAAGTATTTGGGCCGCAGGCTCGTCCCAGATTTCCAAAGCAGCACGGGCGATAAGCAGATGCCTTTTTCTTATGACACAGCTGCTCTGCCTATGCCCCAGCTTTGGCCAGGCCCCTGGCTGTGAGAGGAGCGCCCAGTCCGAGTGCTGGTGGGGACTCCGGCTGTGATTCACCTCCCGCTCCACCTTCGTGCTTTCAGTTCGGTGTTGTTTTCCTTAAGGACCTGCAACCCAGCCCCTTTGGTAACAGTTTTCCTGTAGATAAAGCTCTCATAAATGAAATTACAGACCAAGAAAAATCTTAAGGAAGAATGAGCAAGGGGTGGCAGGATGGAAGTGTCCTGCTCTGGCTCATCTTTCTCACCTTACAAAATCAGAACCTTGTGAAAGGGAGGGAGCCGCTTCCTCTGACGCAGGTCACAGAGGAGATGGGGCCAGGGGAGCCCTGCGGTGCTGCAGTGCCAGAGGTCAGGGACATCCCTGGGCCACTGCCTTTTAGCCCATAAAGACGTTGTTTAATTGCTGGTATTTTTTGGTTTGAAGATTTCATCTATCCTGTGCTTTCTAAAATGCTGAGAGTGGAACTCCCTGCGCCCACCATGCCTCTGCCTGCTCCCATTGTTCAGTTTCTAGTACTAACCAGAGTGCCTGTTTAACCTGGAACTTGCTTTTCCTTCTTCATTAACTCCTTAAGATGAGCTTTGATTCCACTGGTTGGACAGACCCTCCTTTTTTCTTATGGAAAAGATATCACATGCAGATCACGTGCAGCTCTGCTGTGTTGGAGCAATCGCAACCAATGCTGCTTTCATCACTATTTCCTGCATGAGCAGGATGGGCTGAAGCTGCAGCTCTGGGACACATGAATGTGTCACTGGTGACAGTGCTGGGGCTGGGTGGGAAAGCTGACAGTGAAGTTTGTTCTAGATTCTTAATGGAAAGCAAACGTTTTCCTATTGGAATGATGATGGAGCCACAACCAACACCAACGAAGGCTTCAAGCATCTACTCCTTATTGCTCTTCAGTGCAACCTTTCACTTTATATATCTTTAATATATGTAAGATATCCTCCATCTTACGTATATTCCACCTGTGCGCCCTCTATACCCCTTTGTGATTGGTCAGTGCCCAGCACTCCATGTCTCATTACCCTCAATACTAATTACCTGTCTTACACAGCTGTAGCCCATTAGGGATGAGGCTCAGCCACAGCCCCACTCCCAACCACCACAAACTGTGTGCCTACAACATTTTCCTTAAGTGGAATTGAAAATGAAGGCAGTGTTTCTTATGGAAGTGCACGTAGCTGGGCTGAGGAAGAAGGGTGAGAACATTTCCTTGAGAAGTGAGCATCTTACTTCGCAAAGGCTCATTAATTTAGTTTTCTTGGCTAATCAAATGAATTTCTACAATATATTCACTAATGTCACCAAAAGAAAAGTGGTTTAGAAACAGCCTGGAACCAGCAGAGAGCGCAGTGGTGAGGGCACCTGGAGGCAAAGCCCAAGTCTGTGCAGGGGTGACCCCAGCAAGAGTCTTGGCCAGTTCCCAGTGCTGACATAGGGCCACTGGTGGGATGTCTCCTGAGCAAACACCCTCATTTGGGGCCTTTGGGGTGGCAATGGCAAGAAGTCACTATACTACAAAGGTGTCTATAAACAGTGACTTCAGGGCAGAGGGTACCAGTAGGTTTATGTGCTTGATTTTCCTGACAGGGATGCTTTTCACTTTGGAGAACTTCAATGTGTTGGAAAGACTATGTTCAGCATTTCTTCTACAGTTATTTCTATAATTACTTCAAAATTATAGCCATGAGCGATTATAGTTTTCAATAGCTTATTGAGTGCACTGAATCCTAAGAAATTAACTACCACATTTTCAAGGAGTAGATTTATTAATAGCAGCTGTACCTAGAAGTCTTGCCTAATTTTGATCACTACCAAAAGACATGAAAAAATAAGGTCTCCTGTTTTCATGTATTAACAATAAGACTGATAAAATTTGTGGGAGATATTCTAGGTGAACAAAAAAATTACAGCTGTGTTCCTTGTGCTGCAATAATTAATGATCATGCACTTTATTCTCCAAAGCTGTTTTTCTTGTACAGTTTAACTAAAGGTCTTGATCTCTGTCATTTCACATGACATTGTTCTGAGGCTGTAAAAGCCATCAGCCTGAAGGAGAATTTATTTTTCAAAATACAGCTTAACTCTCCAAACTATTTCTTAAATTATAGGTTAGTGAAAAGCAGGCCCTTCCCATGGAAACAGAGTTTTTTAAGAACTGTAGACTTGATCTGATTTAGTATTAAAGCCAAGGGGTCTCTCTTGGGCTGGTAAGAACCCCCATTGCTTCTGGCAACTGCAGATCTTCACAGCTGTGAATTCAGACCCACATTTTTCAGGGGAAAATAATCCTTAACCTAAATACAACTCTCAAATATTTTGAAGTTGACCTTTGATTCCTTGTCTGTTTTTTTCCCAGGTTGGCTGGCTGGGAAGCTGCTGACCCTGCTGGATTGCAAGCTCCTACAGCAGCTCATCCTTCCAGCAAAGGAATCATGGGCTCTGCTGGAGCCCATGCAGGGGTTGTCCAGTGCAAGTCATTAGTCTCAGAAATATGGGGTGAATTCCCACTTTTTCAGGATGCGAACAACAGAGGCAGGTTTGGAGGAAATGTCTTCCATCAGAAGTGTCTGTTCTCTGCCTTCATCCCTTACAGTCAAAGCATGAAAGCTCATTAGGCGTGATTTGGCTATTTCCTGTTCAGGCTGTCAACTGAAGAGGCAGCTGAACAGCATTGCTGGAGCATGTGGTGGTCTCATTATCTCAGCAAGGGAAACACTCTGCAACAGAACCCTCACCCCCTCCTTGCCCATGGTGTTTAAACGACATGATTTTAAACAAAAAGAGGGTCAATTTAGGTTAGATATAAGGCAGAAGTTTTCTGCAGTGAGGGTGGTGAGGCCCTGGCACAGGATGCCCAGAAAAGTTGTGTCTGCCCCATCCCTGGAAGTGTTAAAGGTGAGGTTGGATGGGGCTTTGAGCAACCTGGTCTAGTGAAAGGTGTCCCTGCCCATGGCAGGGGGTTGGAAGAAGATGGCCTCTAAAGGTTCCTTCTAACCCAAACCATTCTGTGATTTTGTTATTGTATAAGTTACTGACAGCTTCATCCGCTAGACCACCATCACTGCACCTCCAGGTCTGGGGTGTCCTGACACCTGTCTCCACTCACAATCTTGCCAGACCCCAGGACATGGCTTTACTGGTGACTCCCACCCTGTGCCCAAGGTGCTGCAGAGCTCTGCTCTCTCAGTTTCTTACTGCAATATTCTCCTTGCCAATTTTGATTGCAGATTCTTTACCATGTGTGTGCACATCCTTCTTTAGACCACAACTGGAAAAAGCTCTGGGGTGGTTTCTGCTCAGGGTCTCCTTAACTGCAAACCCACAAACTGTTTCCATTTCTCTCGGTACCTTCTTCAAAAGCACAGCACTTTTGTAATACCCTCCTAGCCTGAAACCCAATGATAGCTCACAAAGTAGCAACTACTATAGCAATAGTTTATATAAAAGAAAACACTTTTACTGCAAAGGCAATTTTGCCTTGGATAAAGATAGCAATGAAATCCGGCTGTTCCAATGCAATGGACTGCCATGGAAAATGTCTGCCACTGGCAAAAGCTCTGGAAAAAAAAGTAAGTTACTTTTTTATCAAAAAAGGTAGTGAGATATCTGCTGGTACCATCCATGGCTTTTAGCATGCTGGTATGGCACTGAGAGTATCCCTGACACACGGAGGGGAGGTAAGGGCACTTGGAGGGCAGCTTCACTCAGCGTCCTAGAAAAGTCAAAGGTTGCTGGTTCCACTTGTGCCGTCACTTCATATGCAGCTATTGAAAATCATACTTCCTTCACAAGATTGTTTTTGGTGTCAGGGTTTTTCTGGAAGTCAGTGTGCTTCCTATGGGCCAAGCAGGTCACTGCAGGAATTTCACTGTGTTTCCTTTTTTGATGGAAATTGCAAATGCATTTCCAGACACAGCTCTGGAAATACCCCGACAGCAGCCTCCATCACCTCTTCAGTGTTTTGGACTGAGGAGTGCTTGTGTCTCAGCTTTCACCTACATGGACTGAAATGCCTAAAAATCTTAAGAAATTGCATCTGCCTTAATGCCATCACTGCTATCCTACCTAACAAATATTTTCCTGAAAAAACCTCAGTCCTCTCTCTCTGAAGAAGAAGACTTCTTCCATGGGGGTAAGCAATGATATGTAAGTGGTATTTGTGTACTTGGGTGACATCTGTTTATTGGGCGGAGCACTCAGCTGTGCACTCAATAACTTGCATCACCCTCTGATTCATACAGTCATCTGACCTTCATCTAACTGCTGCTCTGCTTTTATTTCCTTTTCTCCCTACAAGTTACAGTAAAGGAAATTCTTCCTGTGCTCCACACACAATGGTTCCTTTCATTCAAGGTTTGGTTGTGCTTTTAGCGTTTAAAAAAACAACCAGTACAACCATCTACTGGAAAAGCACAGGATGAAATATCACATCCCTCTCCCCACACATTTACCCCCCCTGCAGACTACACGCACTCCAAGAGTTGCTGTAGTTTGGACACAGCCTTCCCTCCTGGGTGAAATCCCAGCTGAGAGATACTGCAGCCCCTCAGGGTGGGATGGTGGGGTTTGCAGTGAGGGTTCCTCCCTGTTTGGTGTAGGGAAAAGTGAGCAGGTTTTCCAGGAGGAGTCTAACTCTGCTGGCTCTGTCTGGTGCTGTACCTTTAGCTCCTGCTCTGCCCTGGTGAGGCCGTTCCTCTGGGTACACACTTGTGTCCCTCCCCTGCAGCTGAGGAGGACAGCCATCTCCCTGGATATCTCAACTTTCTGAAGCATGAAGGTAAAAGAGAGTCTGATAGTCTCTGAGCAGGAGCATCTCAGCTGTCTGCTGTAGGAGAGCTTCTGGGTGGTTGGAAGAGGCCAACACAGGCTTGGGATACTGTTAGGAATCAATATCCCTTGACACAGAATTACTGTATGTTACCAAGGGCAGGGTCTCTAGAAGGAAGGGAGGAAAACCACATTGAGTGGAAGAAGAGTCATCCGCAGACCTTTCTAAAGTTAAAAATAGTTAGGATTTTGTCTGCAAAAGACAGTTTGTCCTGTTATGCTGCTGTCATCATGTGAGCAGGCTGTATGCTTCTGCATTTGAAGATGAAAACTGACATGCTGAAAACAGGAACTTTCTGGAAATTCCGCATGCCTGAGACTTAATGGTTTCAGTGAGTTTCTTGATACCATCTCATCCATATGGTTGTGCTTGGATGGGGGAACTAAACATGTCATTAGCTCTGTAGGGTCACTAGAAGTCGAAGAAGAGATCATAAGGAATCATAAGGATGCATGACATCCTGTGAAGACAGATGACAAAAGCAACTGCCCCTGACAGCGAGCGCTTCAAGGTGAGGGAACCCAGTCAAGGAGCATGGAGGAGCTGAGCTCTTGCTAACTCATGTCAGCAGGAGCTGTTTATCCCCACTTCATCAAAAAAATCAGACTGGCAGCATCGAAATGTGACTAAAACCAGAGGATGATATAGGGAATTTTGGCCTTCATAAATTTGCAATGACTTTACCAAGCGTTCCTGGCTCCCAGGCCTGGACTGAGTCTACTAAACTGTGCAACATTTCTCTGTAATCAAATTATAGTTTATACACACGCACAAAACCACAAACACAGAGACCTGTATCTTCCTACAAACACACCAAATGTCTGCAAACAATGGGAAGCTGATCTGATGCTGGCTGAATGGTCACTGTGGTCTAAGCTACAACAGCAAAGCTCATGGTTGCAAAGAACCTTGACACCAGCAGCAAGAGAATGGTAAGAAATGCAAGTCTTCCCCAGCCTTGTCTCGATTCAAATGCTGTAATATTTCTTGTAGGATTTCACAAATAAGTAGCATGTATTTGATTGCATAAAGCAGTGAAATTGCCTGTCAGGCGTTTATTCACAGTTTCTTAATCTAGATGATTTCCAATTAAGAAAAAGCCTAGACCGTTGGCCTGTTCTTTGGCAGAAGAGAAGGTTTTTATTATTTTTCCACATGCTCAGAGAATTACTCAATTTACTTAAAAAAGGGGAAGGATTGAAATCCTATTTACTCTAATTTTTATCATATTAAAACTGGCTGCTCTCTGTAGGCATGCTCCGTTCTTTTACCAGCTCAACATTGTCGGTCGAAGTGTTGGCCAGTAACAAATGCCACAGATACACAGAATGGTCACATTGAGTTATGCAAGTGTTTGGCTTTTTGCCTCTGAAAATAGCTACTCAGTAGAAAAATACAAATCCCATTGCATGTTCTTTCTGGGTTATAACAGGTCATAGACACAAAATCCTGTTTGTGAAATCTTCTTGCAGCTTATAGTTCTACAACTTTTAACATCCCTGAAAAATTAATGGGAATAAGATATGTTGAACTGGCAACTGATACCAAATTACTGGTGGAGAGTTTCCCATGCCGAGATTGTTCTTTCTTTTTGTTACTTCAATCCTCATCTTTATCTGTGCCCAGCCCATTCTTTTACCCACTTTCCACTTTCTAATGGTTTTTGGCATGACGTTCCTGACGACAAATGAAGAAAATCTTTCAGTTGAAGCTGTAATCTGATTATAGCAACAAAGAACATGCAAATGGAGCAGTCACCAGACTCCAGATTGCCTACTGTCAGGGGAGGTTTTCCCCCGCCACCCCCATCTTTAATTTTTTCAGGCTTGAGTGTGGACATCTGTATACTGTTTCTGGATACCTCCAATATCTAGACAGGTCCATATGCTCTTTTGGGTTTTGTCAACAAAGTGCTGGGACTGGAATCATGTATCTGTAGGTTGTGTGTAGTAAAAATAAAGTGGCAGAAGACACAAAAAATTAATGCAAGAGCCTGTTTCAGACAGAGTTGTTCCATTGTGGAGTGTGTAGCAAGCCACCAACTCGTGGCTTGGAGCAAAGCACTGGGGTTTAGATGTTATTTTGTAACTATTTTGAATGCTTTTTTTTCAGTTCTTATTCTGTTTTATCAGACACTGTTGATAATGCTGTACACTACACCATGCCTGAGGCAGTTTGGATGCTCCAGTGATTTGGGAGGAGTCCTTTCTTTCCTCATCCCACTCACTCACGTTCATCAGGGCTTGACAACTCCATCAGGGTGGTGGCAGGCCCTGGACAGACCCTTTCAAGTCACTCAGCAGTGGCAAGGGAGAGGAATGCCCTTCTTCATACCTGTTGTTTCCCATATGGACAAGGAAGGGAAATGAGAAAGATGAGAACACACATGTCAGTGTCACGGGACAGCCGGTGTTCTTTCAACACAAACAGCTTTCACTGTCCTCACTGGTAATCTTCAGAGAGTGCATCAATGCCTGTCTTTGTGTTCACAGAAACCTTAGTAAATGAATAGCAAATAACCCAATTCACTGCTTCCTTTTCAGATTGTTCCTGACTTGGGAACGAGGACTCCATAAGCACTGGCCAAGGATTACGTGACACAAAGGTCAGGATGACATGTTCTCAACACACTGTGCATCCTCAAGCATAAAATATTTATTACTTCAGAATTTCCACCTGTCCTCCATGAAGCCTTTCCTGTGGGCACCCCACAAATTGCCCTCAGCTGAGAGATGTGTCCTTCAATTGGGACTAAGACTTAGGAAGCTGTTACTGCCTCCAGCTGAGCTACGGCTCAGGCTGCTCTTGGGAGCAGCTGGGGCTCGTCATTCCCTCTCTTTGCATGTTAATATAATCCTAAAATCTTTCAATCTTATGGCTCGCTGAATTCCCAGTCCATTCACACCAGCACTCAGCACGTTAGAGACCATCACAGATGTGCGACAGTGAACATGAAAAGCAAGGAAAATTGCCACTGAAGGTAAAACAAAAGTAGAGAAAGTATTCCATCCCCACATTTAAAAAGTGTCAGACTCCCCATTTGTTTCCATATTGTTGATAGAGGCTGAAAAATAAGTGTTTGACTGTCACAAGGAGATGGCCAATTGCTTATGTGTACGTGGCTTCTACTCTTCAGGAAAAATCTATATATGGAACAAAAGCCCTTCAGGAAAAATCTGTACTGGATTTTTTTTAGAAGGAAAGCCACGTTAGTCTTGAGTTAAAGAGAAGAAAGATGGGGGTTTAGTTTTAAAAACCTAAATGTTAAATTATTATTATAATAACACAGCAGAAAGATAATGATCTCTGTTCTGTTTCTTCTTTTCTACTTTTACCATTATCCTTTGAACTGAAGCTCTGGAAATATGCACAGTGGGGAATTTTGCTTCGGAAGGAGCAGAATCAGCAAACAGTATTAGGACCATTTAATTCTTGCTCTTGATTTTTCAAAAATAATTTGGTATTTCACTTTTATTTTCAGAAGTGGAAATTTTGAGCTGCAAAATGCTGTTATAGCCAAGAGATTAATGTTCTTACATAGCTACCTGAGCAGTGTTGTGCCATTTGCAAAAATATAACTTTCCAACAAACAGTGAGCTCTTAAAAAATTCCTAATGATCCCTTTGCCTCCCCATTTTAGGAAGTTCATCATCAGAATAAGTATATATGGTAAAACTGTCTGAAGAGGTTCTTCCCATTGGGCATCCCAAAATATTTTGTTTTCCTCTAGTCAAGTAGAGAATTAATTTGTGTATCCTCCTTGTGGTATGTTAACTATGTACTTAGCTAGTAGTTGTTGCCAAAGATATGCACTAATGTCCAAAGGGAATTTTTTTTTCCAAAGCTAAGAAATTAAAACCAATAGCCTAACAGCCAGATTGGAGAATGAGAGGAAGGAAACTGCCAGGCCGTAACAGAACTCACAGGACACTAAATACATAGAATACATAAAAATAAGAGTTAAAAATATTTCAGTGTATGATGATTATGAATCTTTCCCAGTGGGAGAGGTGAGGAAGTTGAGTTTTACCCTGAGGAATCTGGGATGTGCACATGGTGGTAAAAGGCATTACATTAAAAGGCATCTTTGGGAGTGCCTGTGAAGCAGAACAATTGAGGGAACGCACTGGGAGGAGATGTACTCCGTAACTCAGCTGGTCCTCCCAAATTCACAGATGCTGGAAGCAGAAACATTTAATCTCCTGAAACTGCAACTCATTTGTATTAATAGCAAAGCACCTCTGATTCTTACATTGTACAGACACTGTTAGTTTTCAATGAAAAAACTTCGCAGTAAGTGATGCTTTACTTGTGCAGGGATACAATCCAGATAAAGGGGAAGCAAATTTTTCCCTCTGCATGGACAACAGGCATCCTGCTTGGCCACATCCCTTAATCCCAGCCCTGAAATTACTCACTTGTGAAAGCCTTTTAATTGTGTTTAACTACGCCAGCTATACCACGTGGAGAACATTGGCTGTAGCACCAGTTAGGCAGTGAGGATCATCACACTGGTTTCCACTGTTCTCCAGATATCTGGGAAAATAAGCCCTATGGCTGAAACAGCCCCTGAAATAATTGCAGCTATTAGACCCATTACCTTCCCAAATTCAGGTACTTTTGGAGTCAGGGAAGTCTTGTTTCATGGGTCAGTTGAGCCAAGCAATTAAATTGGAATGGCAGCTTTGGTTCCCATGGAATACTTCTGGCTCCCTCACTGCTCCTGTGCCTCGCTGCAGGCTGGTGCTCAGGATGGGAATTTGTGTGTGAAAGAAAAAGGAATTTTTAGGCTACTAACTTCATTCCCACAGTGAGTGTCCACTTCTGTGTTATTTTCATTGTAGGAATGCTGAACAGCTGGAATAGGTGGTAAAATGAGTTCCCTTCTAAAAACCAAGAACAAGGCTTAAATTATTTCAGATCCATGAGAACTGTGACTGCAGTTCGCCAAACTCTGGGGTTTTCTTGCTAGCTGTTAATTAATTTTTTTTCCAGCCACCTGTGCCTGGGGAGTATTGACTAATTTTTACATGATGTTTAAATTTAAACAGAGCTGGTAAAGCTCTTAATTTGCTATTACATCTCTGATTTAAAAAAAAAGAGGAAAAAATAAGAGAAAAAAAGAATCTCCTAACAGAGAAGAATTCATGCTTCAGTTCTTTTCTCCTTAGTTACTCAGGACTTTTCTCTCTGTCTTTTCCATTTGGTTCCTGGCAGAGAATCTCTGCAGATTCCCACACCACTGGAAACTGTATTTTATGTACTAAAATTGAAAGAGGATAATATGTTCTGCCAAATAACTAGCACAAACTTCTGACCTTTGGAACAATAATAGACATGATATTTGGAAATCCTACAACAGAAGTTCAAAGAGAAGGGAAAAAAAAGTTTTGACAGACTTTATGAGACTGAAACCTGTGTCTCTCCTGTCAGTTTTGGGAGCATCTCATTCTCTCTGTTGTGCATGCAGTGTAATGACTGTGATGTTAACAGTAGCTGATCTTTAGATCCTGGCTGTCCATCCCATGGTTGTGCCTGCAGTGATACCAGGCACAGCATCACAACAGTCTACACTGCAGGAAACGCCGTATTTCCTCAGATTTTTTTTGTTTTTTAAGAAAACAGTAGAAATGTTATAAAACAACGTGGAAGGGACAATCAAGTCCTTGAGCACAACAGAGGTAATTGTGCCATAAAGGGCAAGTGGTAAAGGGGAAGAGGCAGCTGGAGAAAGGGCAGGAACAAAAACACTCTTAGTTGTTAGGAAGGAAAGAGGAAAAAGCAAAAGGGCAAACACAAGTTGTCTGCCTGTACAGCTTTGATCTCATAAATTTACAGAATCGGACGTGTAAAACGAAGGAAAATCTTGCGATGCGTGTTTGGTATGCGGCTGCTTCCTGTGGTCCCCGAGCGGCCGCCAGGAGCAGGAATGCAGGGCTTGGGAGAAGTTTGTAACAGCCCACAGGACCCCGAGCTGCGGTAGCACTTTCCTTGTATTTAATTCAGTTCCTTGTATTTAATGCCGAGCTGCGGGGCCGGACCATGCCGGGCCCCGCGAGGATGGGAGCCCTGCTCCAGAAGCGTCCTTAGCCACAGGCTCGGAGCAGCTCAGGAATCACGGAGCGAACATTCTGTGAACTGCAGCGTGAGGGAAAGGGGGAACGCGCGCACACCCGGGGGGAGCGGTGCCACGACACCGTGCCTGCTGTCACGCCTGCTCACGGACACTCTGATCCCAAGTGATGCAGGAAATGCTTTCTTTCGGACGCAGTTACGGAAGAGAACGCCTCACGCCGGCTGCACAGGCTGCACAAAAACACCTCCCACGAGGCACCCGCAGCGTCCCGAGGGCCCGGCCCGGCCGCCCCCGCACCGCGCACGCGCCCGGCCCCTCCCAACCCTCGCGAGCCTGCGCCGC